>CM033472.1:272772790-272890355 GCA_019447015.1 Hymenochirus boettgeri
TCTATCTATTCTATCATCTATCTATCTGTCTATCTATTCTATCATCTATCTATCTATCTATCTATCTATCTATCTATCTATCTATCTATCTATCTATCTATCTATTTATCATCTATCTATCTATTTATCATCTATCTATCTATCTATCTATCTATCTATCTATCTATCTCTGTATTGTTATAATGTACAGCGCTGTGTACCCAAGTGGCGCTTTATAAATAAACATATACATACATACTGTATAATCTGTATTGTTATAATGTACAGTGCTGTGTACCCAAGTGGCGCTATATAAATAAACATATACATACATACTGTATAATCTGTATAATCTGTATTGTTATAATGTACAGCGCTGCGTGCCCAAGTGTCGCTATATAAATAAACATATACATACATACTGTATAATCTGTATTGTTATAATGTACAGCGCTGCGTCCCCAAGTGGCGCTATATAAATAAACATATACATACATACTGTATAATCTGTATTGTTATATGTTGACATTTGGTCACTGGTGTCCACAGACATGGTGTCGGTGGATAAAGAAATTGAGAAAACGGAAAAGGGGGAAAAGAAACCGAAGGTGGCAAAAACCTTTGGTAATTGGGTACAGGCCTTTTGTGTTATGGCGGGGATAATTGGTCAGAGAGCCCCGCATAAATGCTCAGAATTATTCGTATATCTGGACTTGATATACGGGGCATACAAAACTTATGGAGGGTCGGCTTGGTGGCAGTACGACGAAGATTTTAGGAGGAGACTGGCGGTAAGACCGGACATAGGATGGAATAGGAAGGCTACGGATTCATGGATTAGGATAATGCTGGCCCAAAGGGGGCCAGCGATGCCTGCCACCAGTTCAGGTTTGGGTAGCACATCCCAGGCAGCGGGGGGTAGAAAATCGGGCCCCTGCTGGTTATTCAATCAGGGCCATTGCAAATTTGGAGCAGCATGTAGGTTCAGGCATGAGTGTTCCTTTTGTGGGGGAAGCGGCCATTCAGCTGAAAAATGTTTCAGAAAATCCCGCCCCCCTATTAGGAGAGGCTCTGGGGGCAGGGCGGCGAACGCCAGTGAACGTGGCAGCAATGCAGCCATGGCTAGAGGTTTACCCTCAGAAGGAAGCGGCAGAGCTTATCAGCCAGGGGTTTGAATCAGGTTTTAGAATACCGTTTGAATTTTCACAGTTTCCCACGTTTGCGGACAATTTAAAATCAGTTAGAGAGGCCCCTGATGTTGCCATGTGCTGCAATCTAGGTTAGAGGTGACGTTAGAATATTTGGAACAACTGCGTTCCTCAGGGGTGTCAGGCCTAGTGGTTTGCGCCAGGAGGATGGCGGGCCTTTCCTTTTTCTTCAGGTTGCTGGGTTGGAAAGATGTGTCGAAAGAGATTATTATCACTTCTATTCTAAAAGGTTGGAAAAAAGAGCACGTGGTAAAAGAGGCGAGGCGTCCTATATCCTTTGGTTTATGGGTTAGACTGATAGATGTGCTAAAGGACATTTGCGAGTCGGCCTATGAAGTAGTGCTTTTCAAGGCTAGTTTTGCGCTTGCCTTTTTCGGAGCAATGAGGGTGGGGGAATTAGTATCTCCAAGCTCAAAGAATGCAGGAGGTTTAGCTTCTGAAGATGTTTTTATTTCCCAATCTTTAGTAAGAGTTAGGATTGCACACTCCAAGACAGACATATTTGGGGAGGGGGAATGGTTTTCCATCCTCCCCGTACAATCCCCTAATTGCCCAGTGAAATTGTTGAGGGAATATTATTCGATCAGGTCGATAGCTCCCAGTTTTTTATCTCATCAGGATGGCGCTCCCTTATCCCGTTATCAATTCGAGGCAGTCCTAAAGAAAGCCGTTGGTAAAGTAGGTTTAAACCCGAGAGAGTTTGGCACACATATACTGAATCAAAGAGAAAAGAAAGGTACCGCACACTGAAAATGTAGACTATATACAACCCTTTATTAGAGATAGACTGGGGTATATTGTGAACAGATCAAATTAAAAACAATTAAAAAATACACTATGTACAAATAAATAACAGAAGCTCCCTGACTTCATAGATACAAAGTGCCTAGTGCAAGTGCAGCCCTCCATCACTGAAAAGCAAGGCATGTAAAGACAAATACAACCCCATATTGGAGTGCCATACACTTATCTGGTCGAAGTAATTGTCAGGTCATAGTAGTAATTCAGTGTAGAAAATACAGGGATGGAGAGGCTCAAGCAGGGAGCAGAGTAGGTGACCCAAGAAAAACGCCGGACGCGTTTCGCCCTATGCAAGGGCTTTCTCAACAGCGTGTGTCTCAAAAGGGAATGTATGCCGGCATTTATTGCCGCTCCGACGTCAACGCGATGACGTCATCGCGTCGACGCATACCAGTGACGTAGAAAACGTCCTGGCAGGTAACGTGAAGGGGCGTGCGCGATCATGTGTACAACGGCCAATCAGGGCAGAAAGCGGCAGATATAAAATGTAGAAGGTTAGTCCGTCATAGTACCCTCAAGAGAAAAAGGTCAGATACAGAGTCAAACCACACAACATATCAAAATCAGTGATGTAGCACAAAATACCCAATGAATACAAAATGTAACTAAATAAATATACAGAAAACACGAAGAGCACATTCACGTCCAAATGTAAGGAGTCAATCCCAAATATATAATATAATACATTACAGGTAAGTTATTAGTAGGTAAAAAGCTTCTTCAAGAATATATCACAGCCAATGTCTGTCATGATACGACAAGGTCCATGAAGAACATATTCATTCAGAATCGGTGCAGCTACTGAAGCATTTTCTTTGGGTTTCTCAGAGGAAAGGGTGCGCAGACTGGGGCGCTGGCGGTCTAATTGTGTGGCGCGTTACATCAGACCAGAGCTGGTGATTAATTGAAATATTCTTTTTCAGGAGCTCAACATCCGACGGTGTGGCTGGTCGGGCATTCGTACCTTTTTTGGGCAGCGAAAAGGGCTGAGGTTCGACCCGGGGGACGTAATCTTGGTTTTCAAGCAGCCACATTGAAATGGAGAGGAATTCGGGGATTGGCATGGTGGCAAATCATGTTGGAGGTGGTTCAAATCAGCCGGGAAGATCCAGGGCCTACTGTTTTGGTCATTCATGCGGCGGGGAATGATATCTGCCGCAACCGCCTTTCGGACTTGGTATACTTGATGAAGGCGGATTTGCTTTGGTTTAGGGCTCTATTCCGGGAAGTAGTGTTGGTCTGGTCTGAAGTGGTGCCGAGGGTGCAGTGGCGAGGAGCCAAAGATTTGGGGGCAGTGGAAAAGGCGAGAAGGGTGCTGAATACAAGGGTATCCAGATTTGTCAGATCCCAAGGGGGTGTAGTCGTGAGACATAGACAACTGGAGGAGGATAATAGGGCTCTGATGAGGCAGGATGGAGTGCACCTAAATGACATCGGGTTGGACATTTTCTTGTCAGGACTACAGGACGGAATAGAGCAGGCTCTTTATTTGTTGGGTGGCGGTCGGAGTTCCGTGTAAGCCTACAGGAACTCCTAGTGGCGGATACATCCTTGCAATGGAATTGGTTAATGGAGCCGTTACATGCCCTCTGGGGACCCAGAGGCGTGGCATTTAGCTTTGGCTACGGCTGGGTTCAATTATTGGAATGCAAGGATGTATGTCTTTAAGATCTTGAAAATTTGTGGAACACATAATGGGAATGTGTCAATAAAAGCTGTGGCCTACCGTTCACCCAACACTTGTGTATGTCTCTTTATTTATGTATTTAGGTAGTATTGGTAATAGTTCAGTGGGTTGGGCATAGTATGCTCCTTTTCCAGAAGTGGTCTTTCTGACTGGTGATACACTCAGTGTACTTCAAACTTTAATGGTATTTTATCTATCAGTCCATCCGTCCATCCGTCTATCTATCTATCTATCTATCTATCTATCTATCTATCTATCATCTATCTATCTATCTCTCTATCTATCTTTTATCTATCCATCCGTCCATCCAGCTATCTATCTATCTATCTATCTATCTATCTATCTATCTATCTATCTTTTATCTATCAGTCCATCCGTCTATCTATCTATCTATCTATCTATCATCTATCTATCTATCTCTCTATCTATCTTTTATCTATCCATCCGTCCATCCATCTCTCTATCTATCTATCTATCTATCTATCTATCTTTTATCTATCCGTCCATCCGTCTATCTATCTATCTATCTATCTATCTATCATCTATCTCTCTATCTAGCTTTTATCTATTCGTCCATCCGTCCATCCGTCTATCCTTCTATTATTTATCTATCTGTCTATCTATCTATCTATCTATCTATCTATCTATCTATCTATCTATCTATCTATCTATCTATCTATCTATTGTTCTATCTATCTATCTATTGTTCTATCTATCTATCTATCTATCCATCATCTATCTATCTCTCCTATCTATCTATCTATCTATCTATCTATCTATCTATCTATCTATCTATCTATCTATCTATTTATCTATCTACCCACCCAATGGTTGTTTCCTGGGCTACCCTCCCAGTTGTCCCTGCAGGTATTTAAGGAATCTAGTGAATGACATATCTATCTCAGGTCTGAATATGAAATAATACTGTTCAGCTCCTATTGACTTTAATAGGTTTTGTCCATCTGTAATTTATGTTTTCTAAATAATTTATTTGTATAGATATTTACAGAATCATTTCATTTAATGGAGATTTGTTTTTTCATGTAAAATGACAAATATGAAAAAAAAAAACTTAGTGGTGAATAAAACTATAAATGAAGTTCTGGACACCTGATACATTTGTAAAAGACACACGTTTAACCTGAAATATAATAAAGGGGCCACACGTTTCTAAAGTGCAATGCAAGCTAAAGTTTTTATGCATGAGGATTTCTATGGCGGGGGTTGGTGGTTTGGTGGTAATCAGGATCCTATTGGGTTAAATAAAGGCTACATTTTTCCATGATAGAGCCACATGACCTCATCTGCCCCAGAACCACACTCAGTACCTATAATTTCATCAAAATGAAAGTTTCATCCAAAAGTTAGTTCATATTAATGCAGGGGCATTTCTAGGGTTTTTGCTGCCTGAGCCAAACCTTTGAATGCCGTCCTTGATTATTTCCAGCGTGCTGCAAAGCCGCTGTTTTAATGGTGACTCTTTCAGCAGGGCCCTAACTAACGCAACTAGTCTATCCTTTCCCTAACAAGCTAACTAAAGCTAACCTAAATAAATAAAATTATTTTAACAACATCATATCTGTTACTAAGGAGAATTCCTTTTTTTCTTGACCGGTCAAGGGAAAAAACATTTTTTTCCACCACTGCCTGTCTGCCGCCTTTCTTCTTAAGTGCAGGGGTGCTGCCTTAGACAAATGTCTCACTCTGCCTAATGGTAGAAGTGGCCCTGTTAATGGGAGATAAATAGCAGATACATGTTGTAACTAGTATTGCCTACTTATGTGGGCATAACTGTAGGATGCCCAGTAAAAGTTCGATAAGTCGGAAACAAACCCATTTAAGACAAAGGGGAAATAATAGTTTGAAAAGTTCGGACAAATGAAAGATAAAATAGCAATGGCTGTGGCACCTGGGAAATAGTTAGCAAATTTGAACGTTAAATTTGATTATCAAAGTTTTCGCTAATCATCGAAAATAAGTCAGCGAGTTTGGAAAACCAAACTAGTTCGAAAAGTTTGAGTTCGTCTGAACTTATAAAGTTCAGCCCGAACTCGGATTCGGGTCCATCGCCTATACAAAAGCTGCTTTCAAAACATGTGCCTTTATCTCCATGCGTATGATAAAAAGTCTAACACAAGGAACTAATAGAGCTTGCTCTCCAACTGGGACTTGAACATTCCAACTCACAGCTTGTTGACTGCTACTTGAGGACTCTCCGGGCTTAGAGGTTAGGCTGTCCTGAGATGTTCTTCACCCGGCACTCCTTTCCCCTTAACAACAACCTTTCAGGCACTTAGAACTTCAGCTCTCAGACGGGCCTGAATCCACACAACACAGTCTCGATAAAACCAATGTGCGTTTCAATCCCACTATCAGGGCTTCATCAGAATCTACAAAGCTGGGTACACACATGAATGGGAAAGGGGAGATTTTCGTTTTCATCCATATGGAATATTTTTACCGTACAAGTACAATAAATAAAATGTAACTTTTTCTAAATTTTAAAGGTTATGTGCTTATTATTACTATCTTTTTAGGTCTGCTCCTTAGTTTGATGGGTATGATATAATTATCCCTGTTAGCACCACAGCACCTCTATGTGGCCACAGTATAATTTTGCAAGTGGTGCCCATGGTATTCTATTGGGGTTTTACTACAAAGTTTAAAGGGTATCTCCAGTGGTTAAAACCACTTTGGGCTATTCAGTTTTATTATAGAACGGGAGGTAAAGTAGATAAAGTTTTTTTTACCTCCCATTCTTCAATAAAACTTTCAGGAGCTGGGAACGAAGCAACTTGCTAGGTCTCTTGCTCCTTTGCTGCATCCCCTGACATGCACATACAATACAGAGTACATCAGAACTTGTCATAGGATGCGGCAGAGGAGCGAGAGACCTATTATTGGGTGTTTCTAGGGTTTTTGGCACCTGAAACAACTTTTAAATGCTGCCTATCGGCAGACAGGTTCGGCACATGAAGCGGCGTGGCTTCATCAGGGAACATAGATTTGGCTTGTGGAGGTGGGTATGGTGGGCTAGCTAACACTGACTGGTGGACTGGAGGGCTGACTTAACACTGATTGGTAGACTGGTGCTGAAATGCAGTATTGTAGGAAGCAGGATGTTTTTTAACTGCTGCCTTTTAAGTTGTTTGCAGGGGCGCGCCATGAGCAAATGTTTCAGTTTGCTTCATGGTAGGGGCACCCCTGCCTAGTAAGTTCCTGTTCCTGGCTCCTGAACATTTTATTGAAGAATGGGAGGTAAGACATAGCTCCTTTACCCCCCATACTTCAATTAAACTAATTAGATTCCCTTTAACTTATTTCTAAAAGTACGACATTTCTGTTTGCTTGGTTTATTTGAGGACGTATCTTCTACACACGGTTTCATTTCAAGACATAACCGTAACTCATTCAGGTAATGTAAGATTTACCAGAAAATTCAAGTTGTGAAATAAGTTTTTAATTAAGGGAAATAAAATTGCAGTTTACACTCACACAACTAAACCTCCCCTCATTTTTGCAGAGCATGTAAAATATGCTATTTATAAAGGCGTATTTACAGTTCCCATCTGTCTCTTCCAGTTAAAGTCATTTCTCTCTCTTTTTTTTAATAACGAACTGTGCAAATGTTGAGAAACGTTATGAACGTTAAGGTTGCCAAAGAAGCTTTTCCCCCCCCAAACATATTTCAAGGAGTATTTAAAGCGAATAGTGTTTTTCTCTCCTATTTTGGGTTAGTTGCAAAAAAGCAAAAGATGATGATGAAGATTTTTTTTTTAAATTCTACTGTAGATATTTAAAGTTTCGGGAACGCAGCAGAACTGAACTTTCTTACAGATTAAAAAAAAAAATGCCGTACATGATACAGTGACCTCCATATGCTAAGCTAAGAACTCGCTAAAACATTCAGCTTAAAAATAGAATCTAGAGAAGCTGTATCGCCTCGTAACCAGACATGGACGTAGATAGGAGGAGGAGATAATATTTCTGAATTGGAAAAAACAAGACACCCGTTCCTGACCTGGAATTCTAGGTGATGGAATCTTACACATCACCAAGCACAATAGCAAAATCAGGATGTTTACATTTCTCAAATCACGACCCATAAAATTATCGTTTTATCTTTTACATTTAATAAGTAAAAGTGGAAATTGAGCCACCACATAAAACTGTCTGTCTTTCTGAAAGGCTGGTCGGTATTTTCTTTTAGATGCAGATTTCTGTGTGTCCATACAATATGGAAAGCCCAGTGATGATGTTAACCATTGGCTATATTATTATTAGATACAGTTGGTTGAAGTTGGCTTGGGTTAACTGATTTATGTACCTTAAACTGCAAACCTGAACAGTCTGTTCATTTTTATTTTAGTGCCATGGTCTATTCCAGAAGATCACCCCACAGATACCCCAATCTTCACCATTCGCTTCACCTACAGTCCCCATTAGCTAGGAGGCTTGACGCTCCTAACCAGGCATTGTTGCCCCCAGGACTAGGATCGCAAGGTATCTGTGCTAAGGCCAGGATACACAAATAGAGCGTAGGCACAGCAGCAAAAACTGGGCACCAAACCAGCCAGCATCTGGAAAACAAAAGTGTGGTACAGACCGAGAAACAGTAACAAGGTAAGGAACAGAACCAAGGTCAAACACAGAAGTCAATCAGCCAAACAGAGGTTCCAGGGATGAAGATAAAATCTAGATCAGGAAACAGGCAGAGGCCAGGAAAGGTCAGGAAAGGCATTAAGAAGAGTGGTCAAGCAATAAGCAGAAGTCAAAAACGGTGACTCCAAGCACTAAAATGAATTAAAGGCTTTAACTAGCAAGAGGAAACAGGGACTAAAAAGGCAATCAGAACAATCAGAGACTAGGAAAGAATTAAGCAGAGGAAGCGACAAAGGAGCGGAGAAAAGGTAAGGAATGTCTTTAACAGGGGTCTATGTAACAGTATCCCTGATAACAAAAATAGTATCCATGATACAAAAAGCTGTGTCTCACCTCTCCCTTTGCTGTGGATGTTGGGTGATTTATGAAAATAACCTGTGGGTACTAGGGGTCAGCTCCCATAATTCACCTTATCTGGATTCACCTTATCTGGAAACACCCAGTTAAGTTTATGAAGTACACTTCACAGGAAGTTGCAACTTTGCTTCGTGGAAGCTGACAGTCAATCATGTTACGGCTCAGAGATCAGTCCTCACTCTGACACAGAACACAGATTTCAGTGCAGTTCTTTGCAGTTTATTTCTTTGCTAGCATGGCTGTAAGAAACAGATTATTAACATTCCAGAAAAAAAATAAAACAAATGGGGAATCAAACCTGCAACCATCTATTCTGTGTCTTTCTACCTCTATGCCACAAGGGCTACTGTGTGGGATATCTATACATGTAGAATCTCTATATTTTACTAGAAACAAAATCAAGTGCCTATTCAAAGACCGTTTACTGGCTGTGCTTGCTGTCAGTCCAGGATTGCTCCTTTGTTTCCACTATCAGCTCCTCCATTGTTATCAGTATCAGCTACCTCCATTGTTTCCAGTATCAAGCTCCTCCATTGTTTCAGTATCCAGCTTCCCTATTGTTTCCAGTATCAGCTACCTCCATTGTTTCCAGTATCCAGCTCCTCCATTGTCTCCAGTATCCATCTCCTCTGTTATTCCAGCATCCAGCTCCTCCGTTGTTCCAGCATCAGCTAGCTCCATTGTTCCAGTATCCAGCTCATCCATTGTTTCCAGTATAAAGCTCTTCTGCTGTTTCAGTATCCAGCAACCCCTCCATTGTTTACAGTATCAGATCCTCCATTGTTTCCAGTATCATATCCTCCTTTGTTTCCAGTATCAGATCCTCCATCTGGAGGAAATGATTACCGTGTGTATATGTGTGGATATACATATTCAAGAAAGGTAATTGGAGAAGTCTTCCAACCATTCATTTCCTCGTAGACCCATTCCTCATCCTCAAAGACCAGGACCACAGATAAACTTCCATCAGAGGAACCGATGCAGATTGGGGGTACACATATCTCTGCCAAAGAAAATCTCAGAAGACAAACTCACTGACTCTGTTTGCATTGTGTTGCCCAGAGGCATTTTGCTATAGTCTGCCCTTCCAAGAAGCAAAAGTCTCAACCATAGATTTGGAGAAGGAGTCTAATTTAGGTTAATTCAAATCTCCTTTTCAAAAGAGCTTGCTAAATTGTTTCTTCAAGTTATTCCAAAGCCTTTCCTACCCAAGCTTTTTTGGACTCTAGAGCAGCTGGCAATTTTTATTGACACTACCTTTGCTTCTCTTCTAAGCATTCCTCTGTTTTCCCTATCTCAACCTCTTCGAGTGCTGGCAATTGATAACAAACCACTGTCCTCAGAATATTTTTTTATGCCTTCTACCAAAATTCTTTTACAAGTTGGAAGTTTTCATCATTAATAGATATCCTTCCTGGTTATACAGAGTTCCTCTGCTTCTCTTATTTTAAGACTTCCGTGGCTTCGTCTACATAATCCCATCATAGACTGGTCTAAAAATTAACTTGTCTCTTGGAGTTCTTCTTGTATATCCAAAGGTTTGTCTTTTCCCAAGATCCATTGTTCATCTGTCTTCTATGAAAATAAAATTAAGAATTCTCTGCCCTGACAGTTTCTTGAGTTTGTGGATGTTTTTAATAAAAAGTCTGCTGAAAACCTGCCTCCTCACCGCCCTTATGATTGCCCCATACATCTGTTGCCTGGTACCCGTTGAAACTGCCTCTATGGAGGAATACATCAAGGAAAACATGGCTTCATCAGACCCTCCACTCTTCAGCTGGTGCAGGATTCTTTTTTGTGGAGAAAAAAGATGGAGTTTTACGGCTCAAGAAGATCATAATCAAAAATCTTTACCCTCTGTCACTTATCCCTGAACTATTTGACCAACTCAAAGGGGCTAAAATCTTCTCCAAGGTTGATCTTCAGGTGCTTAAAATTTAATACATATTCAGGAAGGAGCTTTTAACACCAAAACTGGATATTATGAGTAGAGAAGGCCGAACTTACTGAAGTTTGGTTCGAACTTCAGTAAAAGTGAGGAAGTTCGGAAAGGAAGCCATTGAAGTCAATGAAGAGACAATAGTTCAAAAAGCTCGGATAAATAACAGATAAAATAGCAATGGTAACTTACTGTAAATGGCTGTGGGACCTGTGAAATGGTCTGGGGTACAGGTACATATCACCAAAACTCGTTTAAACACTTCTTACTTCATGATCAGGCAATTGTCTACCAAGTAAGATGTACAATCTTGCAAGATGATGTGGTGCAACGCTCAGTAGAAAAACAGCATTACAGATGTATTAGCATGTCTCAAGTGAATCTCACCACATAATGTACCAATGCCAATCACCAGAATATTCGTAGTTCGTCCTTCAACTTGACTCGGCCAAGTAAATATGACTATTAATGGTCTCTTTTCATTTTAAAGAACCAGTGTCGCTTCAAAGTGCCTCTCCATTATGAAAAGGTCAGGTTGTTACATTCCCGGAATATTCTAGTTCTAGGTTGGAAAAAGAGCAAAGATCATGACTTGGTATGACCCATTTTGCATCCAGAGAGAGAGAACAGGTTTTTGTTTTGTGGTGTGGTTTATTGGTTTATGCTGTGGCACCATAAAAAGAAAAACGCTCTCTAATGAATAAATTAGAGAATTGCAAGATTCAAGAAAGTGACACTCATAAATCAATTTGTTGTTGTATTTTATGTATTTAGCGCTTCTTGGCTTCTCTGTAGAATCTATAAATGTAGGCGCATGACTTTGCTTTCTCGCTAATGGGGGTCTTACTTCAGGATTACTTCATGATCGAGCATTTGTCGGGTTTCCTTACACTACATTCGAGGGTTACCGAATGATACATACGAGCAAAGGAATAAACACCATGCACATCAGTCTTAAATGTCTGTGTATTATTTATTGTTGCATACACAGAGTACACCAATGTAACGTTTCGGTACGTGAGCTGTACCTTCTTCAGACAACCTTCTTTGTTTTTCTGAGAAGGTACAGCTCACGTACCGAAACGTTACACTTTGGTGTACTCTGTGTATGCAACAATAAATAATACACAGACATTTAAGACTGATGTGCATGGTGTTTATTCCTTTGCTGATTCACGACCTGCAACCAGGGTCTGCCATTGCACTCAGCACGAACTCTTACCTATATCAACATAGGTGTGTGCAGGATTACCTCTGTTGAATGATACATACGAGGGTTATCGAAAATCAAATTTGAATGCTACATTTGAGGGTTAACAAAATCATCAGCTACATTCGAGGGTTCCGGAACGCTACTTTCGAAAGTTATAGAAATTAAGGTATCCCTGAGGAAGGGACAGGGCATCCCGAAACGTTGTATGTGTGGTTCCAATAGACTTTTGTGAATTCACCTTTATGTAGTGTGCTCCCCCATACTTTTCTTGTGTTGAAGATTCGGTTGTCCTTGGGAGTGGAGGGCCAGGGGGATCGCACCTACTAACCTGTCTGGCATACAAGCCAACAGCGGTGTGCTTGAGTGTTCCTTTTGACTGTATTTACATTCAAGGGATATCGAATCGAATATTTCATTGGCGGGTTATCAAATGATACATTTGAGGGTTACCGAATGTAAATGTTACATTTGATAATTAGTGAATTTTCAGTAATTAATATCGAAAATCAGTTTGCGAGTTTGGATAGTTTGAGTTCGGCCTAACTCGAGTTCTAACTTAGGTATCTCTGAAGTAATATTTGTAGATGACATCTTGATCTTCTCTCAAGACCTACACTCTCACCGTCACCATGTTTACCAAGCCTTGTCACGACTGTGAGAAAATCAACTGTATGCTAAACTGGAAAAATGTCTTTTCGAGCTTCACAGAGTACCTTTTGTGGGTTACCTAGTTTTGGCCCAAGGTTTTGAAATGCCAAAGTCTCATCCATCCTTAACTGGACCTCCCTATCGGCACCAAGGCAATACAACAATTCCTTGGCTTTGCCAAATACTATAGGGAATTTATTAAAGGATTTTCCTCCATTGTGGCCCTTATTCTGTCCCTTTTTGTTTTGGGAATAATGAACTTCCGGCCATAAAGTGAGCTCTAGAAGGAGCCAAACATCCTATCACCATTCTCACAGATCATAAAAATCTAGAATACATTCAAAACTTGTTCTTCTCATATTTTAATTTTATCATTTCCTTCCATCCTGGTACCAGGAATAAAAAAGCAGATGCCCTATCCATCTTTTCTTGTCAAGGATACTACAAAGGGATAAAGGTCCTATTATCCCAGCTTCTAGAATCCTAGCCACTATTATACCTTAGATTTGCCATTAGATCCAGGCTGCTCAAGACTCTGCTCCCTTTGCTATTCCCCATGGTAAAGTCTTCATTCCCCTCATCCTTCATATAGACAATTGTACTAATCTCCTACCCTGGGCAGAATTTGCCCATACCAATGCCACCCACTCTTCTACTGGAAAATCTCCCTTATGATTTGAGTATTTGGGTTGAACCTTTTATTTATTTTTTTTTTTTTCTGGCCAGGTTCCTGCAACTAATGCCCTTGTAGTTGAGAAGATTCTGGATTTGAGATTCTTCAGGAGCTCCCTCCAGTATCTGGTCCATTGGAAAGGATTTCGACCAGAAGAAAGATCCTGGGTCAGACATTCAGATTTACATGCTCTCCAACTAATCAAAATCTTTCATAGAAGATTTCCAGACAAACCTGCTTTAATTGGTCCTGAGCCCCCCCCCACCCTCTGTCCGAAACTGAAATATCATAGTTTGAATATATAAATGTTGACTGCTAAAATTCCCTGATTGTTCATCCTTGATTGAATGAAGGTCTAGTGGGAGGATCAGTAAGTTGTTGATCTAGAGCATCTCTTGTAGATGTCCTAGAGCATCTCTTGTAGTTGACCTAGAACATCTCCTTTAGTTGACCTAGTACATCTCCTGTAGTTGACCTAGAACATCTCCTGAAGTTGACCTAGAACATCTCCTGTAGTTGACCTAGAACATCTCCTGTAGTTGATCTAGAACATCTCCTGTAGTTGATCTAGAACATCTCCTGTAGTTGACCTAGAACATGTCCTGTAGTTGATCAAAAACATCTCCCATATTTGACCTAAATCATCTCCTGTAGTTGACCTAGAACATCTCCTTAGTCGATCAAGAACATCTCCTGTAGTTGACCTAGAACATCTCCTGTAGTTGATCTAGAACATCTCCTGAAGTTGACCTAGGACATCTCCTGTAGTTGATCTAGAACATCTACTGCAGTTGGCCTAGAACCCCTCATTACATGTGAGTGAATAACCTGTGTGTGTGAATAGTATTACTAAATTTAACATGTTTATGCAGAGTTTTCAGTGTCACACAACATTACTGTATAGTGGAGAGAATTATGGTCTAAAAGCATTAGGGAGGAACCAACTCAGTTTTGGGTGCATTTTAAAAGACCCCATTAGTGAGAAAGCAAAGTCATGCGCCTACATTTATAGATTCTACAGAGAAGCCAAGAAGCGCTAAATACATAAAACTACAACAACAAATTGATTTATGAGTGTCACATTTTCCTTTGAATCTTGCAATTCTCATAATTTTATTCATAGAGAGCGTTTTCTTTTTATGGTGCCACAGCATAAACCAATAAACCACACCACAAAACAAAAACCTGTTTCTCTCTCTCTGGATGCAAAATGGGTCATACCAAGTCATGAATCTTTTGCTCTTTTTCCAACCTAGAACTAGATATTCCGGGAATGTAACAACCTGACCTTTCTCATAATGGAGAGGCACTTTGAAGCGACACTGGTTCTTTAAAATGAAAAGAGACACATTAATAGTCATATTTACTTGGCCGAGTCAAGTTGAAAGAGACGACTACGAATATTCTGTGATTGTAGCATTGGTACATTATGTGGTGAGATTCACTTGAGACATGCTAATCCATCTGTAATGCTGTTTTTCTGCTGAGCGTTGCACCACATCATCTTGCAAGATTGTACATCTTACTTGGTAGATCAATTCCAACAGTTATTCTAGTGACTTCTAAGAAATAGATTTTCCACATATGAACACTGCAAAATTTAGTGAGTTGGGGGTCTATTTATGGGGGGAAGGGGACAGCAGAGCTTGGAATGGATGTGATTGATTTTGCCACTGCACACCTGATTACCAACAATGCAATTCCTGTGTGCATGCTGCATAATATAGGCACGGGTTCTGGGTGATTGCTGTGCAGATCTCGTCTCCATAGGGCTGTGTGTGATCTAATTGTAGATTCTTGATGTGTGCAGTTTCTTTCATAGAAATTCACAAGACAGGTATATTATATTCTGTTTACAATCACACGACGAGTTAAACAGGTAGACCTGCTGTAAGTGGTGTATTTCTTATAAAACTAAAGTTTCAGTATCTCATGTAACATCAATTAAAACAGATTACACATCTGACCAGTGACCACAATTTATACAATGGATAATGTATCTCCTACTGTAAATTATAAGGATATTAGAAGTCACAGAGGAGTTCTGTGTCTATATAAAGGTACAAGGACACAGACTGAGTTATACAGGGAACTCTGGGTACCACTCATGTATTATAAGGGATAATGTATCCCTACTGTAAATTATAAGGATATTAGAAGTCACTGATGAGTTCTGTGTCTATATAAAGGTACAAGGACACAGATTAAGTTATACAAGGAACTCTGGGTACCACTCATGTATTATACGGGATAATGTATCTCCTACTGTAAATTATAAGGATATTAGAAGTCACTGAGGAGTTCTGTGTCTATATAAAGGTACAAGGACACAGATTAAGTTATACAAGGAACTCTGGGTACCACTCATGTATTATAAGGGATAATGTATCCCCTACTGTAAATTATAAGAATATTAGCAGACACTGAGGAGTTTTGTGTCTATATAAAGGTACAAGGACACAGACTGAGTTATACAGGGAACTCTGGGTACCACTCATGTATTATAAGGGATAATGTATCCCCTACTGTAAATTATAAGAATATTAGAAGTCATTGAGGTATTCTGTGTCCGTATAAATGTACAAGGACACAGACTGAGTTATACAAGGAACTCTGGGTACCACTCATGTATTATAAGGGATAATGTATCCCCACTGTAAATTATAAGGATATTAGAAGTCAATGAGGAGTTCTGTGTCTATATAAAGGTACAAGGACACAGACTGAGGTATACAGGAAACTCTGGGTATCACTTGTGTATTATAAGGATAATGTATCCCCTACTGTAAATTATAAGGATATTAGAAGTCACAGAGGAGTTCTATAACCATATAAAAGCACATAGCCGCAGACTGAGAACAGGGAACCAGAAGAACTACTATAGCATAAAAACAAGGCCCACTGTTGTGTAGGTGGGAGGATCCGTATGCATTTATAATTGGTGCAATACTGTGTATTATAAAACTATTATTTACAGGGTCACCCAATTGAAATGTATGCAAGATCTAGATTATTGTTATGTATAGCTAATAATCAGTGCTTAGCTATATCATTAGTGTCACAATACACTGAAGATGATGTATGTACAATTTAGGCATTGTGGTTGAGTTGCCATCTCTATCTTTTAATCATAGTATATAGAACCCCAACACCAACACTTCCATTTATGTTGTTCTGTTGCTGTCAGAGCAGAGGTCAAGCTACCAATGGGAGAAGAAGTTTCCCACCATGCAGTTCATGTATCAACTGTCACCATTCTAGCTACAGCAAAACTATACATAACAGAAGAGTTTATGTTAATAAGACACTTGATGGACAGCAGAAATGTAACATAGTTCAGACTGGATATATAAAGAAATAGGTAACAGATCAACAACAAAAAAAGGTTCTGTGATAGTTGGGAAGAATTATGGTTTCCAGACGGGCAATTTAAACAAACAAATTTCCCAGTGTACATATCCTTTAATGGCAGCAACCTTTGGCGCTGGCTTCCTGCCTGATCGTACCCTAGCTTTAATATTTTTGGGGTTTGCTCCCCTTTAACAGTTATCCGAAAACAGTCTGAACTGCTCCATTGAAATTTTACAAAATTACTTTTACAATAAAACAACCTTTATACATTTCGAGAAACTTAAATGTTTGTTCTCATGCTTGTAACCCCTAGAAACCAATTAACATCCGCTCGGTCAGTTTAACATTAAAAAAAAATTAAACTTCTGGTTTCTATGGCTACTACACCAGGTCAAGGTTTCATTCGTGTCAGTCAACGTGGTCCAGTTATATATAGTAATGTGTCTATTCAGAATAAACGCATTTCATAGGCAGGTTCCAATCTCCTTATAATTAAGCTTCTCTAAGAGCGACGACCTGTTTTCTACTCACAACAGGGTCTATTTTGTTAAAAAAACACACAAAAAAACCTTTCAAGCAAGTAACACAAAGGAGATTATCCAGGGGGGGAAAAGAACTTGTTAGTGTAGCTATTGCCTTGCATTGATAAACATAGCTCAGCCCCATTGATTTTGCAGGGATTTAAAGACTTGGATTAAAGTTATAGCTGACGTGACAAGTTATTTAACCACCGGCTTGTCGCACCATCCGAAATAAAATAATAAAACGCTGATAAGAAAGTAAAACGGACACCGGACGATCTTCTGAGAACAGACCAATATTTTACCATGATTGCTGACTAGCGCTTTTTTCTCCGCAGTTAAAATATTCTAACGCAGCTCTGTTTACTAAGATTAATGCTCGTATTCGGAAAATGGATGTACTCTCATTGCCCCAGTCAATAGTTACACAAAGCCAACAGGGGCGAATAGAACATTTAAAATGCAGGGAAGGCTGGCATTCTCGTCTTGTTGGGCGGAATTTATTGCATTAAGTGATTGTGCTATGGCAGCCATTATAAGGGAAGGTAAGAAAGAGTCCAAAGAGAATTTCCTTTTTGCTGATGCCTTCAGCATTTTTACTCTGTGCGATAGGATGTGTTTATTGGGATAGGTAATCATGGGGGCTTTAAGTTCTAATCCCTATCGGAAAACAGATTGCGTCTTCTCTGTTGTAGGGGTTAAAGGGTAACGGCAGACCTAAAATAACGTACGCTCTGTCATTATGATTCAGATTCGATTTTTAGAAAACAAATGCGGAGGTTAGGGTTGGACAGGGGGAGCTACCTGACATTACAGGATTTAACACTATGCTATAGGGCGGGTGAGGATGGGGCCAGTAGCGGGTTAAATTTTTATTTGGGTGGTGAACATGCCCTTTAAGTTACTTTGGGGCAGGAGTTACCCTTTAATCATGTTCAACAAGTGGTTGAACTGAAACAATTTTGGTGCAAATAGGCCATGTCCTAATGGACAGTTTCAAACATATTTTTTGCAGGATTATGACAAGATTATTCCCTGGTATAAGGGAAATTCTCTTGAATAAAACGTCATTACTATGTCTTGATTTTAAACATTCAGCCCCTTGAGTTAGTTTAAAGTTGTTCACACATCTTCCAATCAGATTTTACTTACTTTATCATTTGAAATATTTGTCTAGGTAAGATTGTATGGAGGGTAAATAATCTCATGAATAAGTATGAACAGATTAAAGTAATTAATTACTTTAATTAAATAAAAGGGGAGGTAGGAAGTCTTGCTCTTACCTCCCATAAAGTCACAGATGGGGGTGATGTGTTATTTATTTGCCCCTAAACACAACTGCTATTTCTAGCATGCATTTCTAAAAATAAGAAATTTCTTGCAGAGGTTGCCACCTCTTCCTCTTGCTCACTGAGCTTTTGGTAGCTTGAGCATGTGCAGAGGAGACAGCAGGTGAAAGAACAGCCTCGATTGACTGCATGGGCGGGGGGGCAGGGCCAGCTTACTCTACCAGAATGGGGACAATAATTATCCTTAAATATCTGGTTAGTAATACATCTAATAATGTGCTGAATATATCAGTTGGGGTTGGGGGCAGGTAATTTTTAAGGGTGAAAATGAATTCACGAAGGATTTAATCAGCTATTTTATACCTCCTGTGTATTGTCAACCACCATTGGGAAAATTTGGAAACCAAAGAAGCATGAGGGAAAGACTAGTCAGAAAAAGCCAATATTGTATCACAGATCTGTAGGGAGTGTCACATGCCATGGTGCAACACACGGCAAGTAAAGGATAAAGGGCCTTAGACCTCATTCACACTAGACATGTTTTTGTCCGTTTCAGGACAGAAACATGCGTTGCGGTATGTTTCTTTAACAGACCGAATTGACCAAGTCCGACAAAAAACACACTGCTGCGTGGACTTGTTTTCAACAAAAATATACTGACCAAAACGATGGACTGTCCTTTGTGGTCTAGTGTGAACAAGCCTTTATTCAATAAGAGGTGCAAAAATTTGCCTGAGATGTTAATTTGCCTCAACCAATCAGATGATACATTTTTACTAATCTACTACATATAGTTAGAAAACATTTGATAACATCTGATTTGTTCAAAACACGGGCAAAATGTTCTGCCTCTTATTGAATAAGACCCAAAGCCATCAATATAGTTTGTAAACCTGTTTAAGAAACATTTAGTTTTGGACCTTGGACTAATCTTTGACTCCTCTCTTTCCTTCCATCATCACATTAACAATGTCGTTTTCTCCTTCGCAATATTGCCAAGATCCACCCTTTTCTCTCTTTCTCCACTACTAAAATGCTTATCCATGCCCTTATAATCTCCCGTCTTGACTACTGTAACATTCTACTGCTTGGACTCCCGGGCTCTCATCTCTCTCCTCTCCAGTCTATCTTAAACTCAGCAGCTCGGATCATCTCACTATCCTCCAAAAGAGAACCCACAACCCTGATACTTCAGTCCATAGGGTGGCTTCCCATTAAACAAATAATCATATTCAATACCCTGCTTTTAACCTTTAAATCCCTTCGCTCTACTGCACCTCCCTACTTATCTTTTCTCTTGGTCCCTTATGTTCCAGGCCGTGCCCTCCGTTCATTGCAAGAAAATCTTCTCCACAGACCCCCAACTAACACTCCTGCCTCCTGCCTTAAACCATTCTCTCTTGCTGCTCCCTACCTTTATAACTCTCTCCCTCTCTCACTTCACCTGGTGACATCCATTAATACATTCAAATTTAGACTGTTATCCTACCTTTCTGAGCATCAGCACAACTAATGATTGTTATCCATCTCAACCACTTTGTACCCATCTCCCCCACTTGTATCTGTATGTTGTCCCTCCCATTTAGATTGTAAGCTCTTCGGGGCAGGGATCTCATTCCTAATGTGCCAAGGCTTGTTGCACTTATATCAATTTATACATAATTTATAGAGTATATATGCTTTCTTAACCCATGTATGAAATTGTATTTAATTTAATTTTTATCTATCTGTATAATGGCACTTATCCCCTTGTTTGTATACTCTGTAGTTTAGAATGTACAGTGCTGTGTACCCAAGTGGCGCTGTGGCCTATATAAATAAACATATACATACATACTGTATAATCTGTATTGTTATAATGTACAGCGCTGTGTACCCAAGTGGCGCTATATAAATAAATACATACATATACTGTATAATCTGTTTATTATATGTACAGCACCTACATATGCGACGGGGAATAGCGCTCAGCATTATAAATACGCTGATTTGGATTAGCGCTATTTTCGCAGCCGCGATGTAAGGCGGTGGGTGGTAATTTTTGGAGTATTACGTTGCTTATAAATATGCCCTTAGGCATAAAAAAAGGGCATATTCATACATTCTGACTCTGTTATGTGAATGGGATACAAAATTAAATGGCCAATTGGATTGTGTCCCTGTTAGTGTTGGACATTTAAAGTGGACGTGCAGAAAGGTATTGTATGTATGTATGAGTTTTATTTTCTTATTAGGACTACATTGTTGTATAGTTATATTAGGATTTATATAGCGGCCAACCATCTTCCATAGCGCATTTACATGACTTGATTTTTGGTTTTTTTACCATTCACACAGACCTGCCCCAAAGAGCTTACAAATCTAAGTACATTATTGACACATACAACTATCAGTAGTCTTATGATTGTGGGGGAAAACCGGAGTGTCCGGAGGAAACAACACAAGGCAACAGGGAGAACATACAAAACTCTGCAGATGTGTCCAAGGGTGGAATCCGAAACTCAAGGACCCCCTCAGTGCATTGCAAGGGTCGACTAACACTGAGCACCCTGTCCAATAAGAGCTTACAATCTAACACATTATGTACACAAACAACCTATCAGTATGTCTTTAGGTATTCCAACCATGACCTAAGTACATTGTGGAGTGGCAAAACCACCTGGCACTACCCACAGTAAAGTACATGTTCGTATGATGCAGCCATGCCCATAATGAGAGATTGCCTCACAGGCGTCATCACTGCACATGCTACGTTTATCAGTGTTCACGTGCACAGGGTGTGACATTTAGATAACGTTCAGTACCCAACCCCAAAACTGGGCCCCTGCAGGCTACCCCCATGGAGTAGGTTCTGCCTCTCAATGGTTTTTGATAAATCATTTCGGTGGTCATTCTATGTTCCGTCCCTGATCTCCTTTACATCTGTTTATCTTACCTGCTGGGAACGCTCATCCGCTCGGTTCTAAAGGTAGCCATACAACGGAGATGTTTTGGACAATTGGATTGCATGAGCAGGAGGGCAAGGCTTCTCCATTAAATGCCTGGATTAAGTGCAACACACGTGCGATTGCGGAAGCCGACCACGAATGCACGACAAAGTGTTAACAAATACATCAGCGGGGGCTCGGTGCACGATCAATTAGCGCAACCATCACGAGCCCCAACCCAATGGGCATTTTGCCTTCAGACAGGGTGGCCTTTATCGGACTGTGTGGACCCCATACTTTAGAATGCAGCAGGCTTGATAAAGAAAGAAAGACGGAAGCTATACCATTACTGCAGCTGTCACTACAAGGATAATACGAGCCACAGCCAATCGCATTACTGACTTATTTATCAGATGACCCGCATATTGGAGCAAACCAGGAACCACAGCCAATCGCATTATGCTTATTTATCAGGATGACCCTTATATTGGCACACCAGGAAACACAGCCAATAGCTATTACTGCTTATGTACTCAGGATTAACTCATATTGAGCGAAACAGGGCCACAGCCAATCGGCATTCACTGCTTATTTATCAGGATGACCCTCATATTGAGCGGAACAGGGACCAAGCCAATCCCATTACTGCTTATTTATCAGGATGATGGACACTCATATGAGCAAAACAGGGACCACAGCCCAATCGTATTCACTGCTTATTATCAGGATGACCCTTCTATTGAGCAAACAGGGAACACAGGCCAATCGCAATTACTGCTTAGTTAGTCAGGTAGACCCTCATTATTGAAGCGAACAGGGACCACAGCCAATCGCTATTACTGCTTATTTATAGATGACCCTATATGGAGGCAAAAACAGGGACCACAGCCCACATCGCATGTAACTGCTGTATTGTATCAGGATGACACCTCATATTGGGAGCGAACAGGGACCATAGCCAATCGCCATACTGCTAATTTATCAGGAGACCCCTTACATTGAACGAACAAGGACAACAGCCAATCAGGTTACATATAAATTGACCATGACGTTCACTTAGAAGAACTTATGAAAGTCGTTTTTTTATTAACATTTAAGTGGCCTCCGGCAGTTCACTATTAGGCATAGGTTGAGGACTAGGGACCACAGGCCAATCAGTACAGTAAATGACATGATGTTCTTCAGACAGAACCTATGATGATATACATTTATTTAATTAACATTTTATATGCCCTCGGCAGTTACATTCCTCCCAGTATCTAGGGAGAGCGGAGGATTGGCCAGGATCCCAGAACAGTCATAAGCCATGTGATAAGTCTGCAGCGCAAAAAGTCCCACAGTGATATCACGCACAACATATATATACGGATAGTCAGATAGATAGATAGATTAGATAGATAGATAGCTAGATAGATAGATAGTATAAAATAGTGATAGATAGATTATTAGATAGATAGATTAGATAGATAATAGATAGAATAGAAAGAGAGATAGATAGATAGATAGATAGATAGATAGATGATAGATAGAGTGTAGATTATAGATATCATAAAATAGATAATAGATTAGAGTAGATAATCGATAGATGATAGATAGAAAAAGATGATAGATAGATAAATAGAAAGATAATAGATTGATATGAGATAGATATATTATGATAGATAATAGATAGATGGATACATTATAAATAGATAAAAGGTCTATAGGATAAAAGGGAGATGATGATAGAAAGAATAGATGATGATAGATAGCTAGATAGATAGATAGATAGGTAGATAGATAGATAGATAGATAGATAGATAATAGATAGATAGATGATAGATAGATAATAAATAGATAGATAGTAGATAATATATAGTTAAAAGATAGAGATAGATAGATGATAGATGATAGATAGATAGATAGATAGATAGATAGAAGATAGATAGATGAGATAGATAGATAGATAGATAGATAGATAGATAGATGGATAAGTAGATGGATAACAGATAGATGAGAGATGGATAACTAGATAGATTAGATAATAGATATAAGATCGATAGATAATAGATCATAGTAGATTGATAGATAGATTAATATAGATAATAGAAGATGATGAGATAGATAAAAGATAGATATTTCATAGATAATAGATAGCTAAATAATAGATAGATTAATAGTAGATGATGTAGATGAGATAGATAGATTATAGATATAATAAATAGATAATAGATTAGAAGATAACGATAGATGATAGATAATAGATAAAAGTTTGATAGATAGGATAAATAGAAAAGATATAATAGATTGGATTATAGATAAGATATATTAGATAGATAATAGAAGATAGATTACATATAATAGATAAAGGTATATGGATAACAGATAGATAGATGATAGATGAGATAGATAGATAGATAGATAGATAATAGATGATAGATGAATAAATAGATGATAGTAGATAAGAGATAGATAGCATACATATAGAGTTAATAGAGAGATTGTTAGATAGAAGATAGATGGCACTAGCGATATACGATGATAGATGGATATAATAGATTTAGATAGATAAAAAGAATATAGAAGATAGATAATGAATAGATGATGATAGAAAGATAAAGATAGATAATAGATGATAGATAGGATAGATAGGATGATAGATAGATAGAAAATAGATAGAATTAATAGATAATAGATAGATAGATTACATAAAGATAGATAATAGATAGATGATAGATAGATGATAGTAGGATAGAAGAAGATAGGACCCTCCTTTAGATAGCCCCTAGACTAGATAGATGGATGGATAGTGGAGAGCTTGAATTAATAGATTATAGATAGTAATAGATACGATATGATGATAGATATATAGACAGACAAACAGACCAGAAGACAGAATAGCGGTTAGCAAGATTAGATAGAAGATAGGTTATATAGATAGCCTGGATGATAGATAGATAGATAAAGATTATAGATAGATAATAGATTAGAAGATAATAGATTAGATAGATGTAGATAGATAATAAATAGATAGATAGAGAATGGATAATATAGATAGATATTATAGATGATAGATAGATGATCGATAATAGATAAATTAGATATATCAGATAGATGATTAGATAGACTGATAATAGATGATAGATAGATAGATAGTATAGATAATAGATAAGATGATAGATAATAGATAACTAGGATAGTGATAGTAGATAGATTTAGAAGATAGATGATAGATGAGATAGATAGTAGATAGATAGATGATGATAGATAGATAGATGATAGATAGATAGATAGATGATAGATAATAGATAAACTAGATAGATAGATGATAGATGAGATAATAAATAGTTTAGATAGTAATAGATAAAATAAGAATAGATATATAGATGATAGATAAAGTAAATTAGCTATATAGTAGATGCTAAGATAGATGATAGATAGATAGAATAGATATAAAAGATAGATGATAGATAATAGAGATAATAGTTAGATGATAGATAGATAGATGATAGATAGATGATAGATAGAATGAGTAGATAGATAGATACGATAGATAGATAGATAGATAGATAGATAGTAATGATAGATAGATGATGATGATAATAAATAGATGAAGATAGAAAGTATATAGTTAAAAGAGAGATGATAGATAGATAGATAGATGAATAGATAATAGATAGATAGATAGATAGATGGATAGATTAGATAGATAGATAGATAGTGATGGATAGATAGATGGATACAGATAGATGAGAGATGGAATATAGTAGTATAGAATATAGAGATAATAGATAGATAATAGATAGATTGATAGAAGATAAATATGAAGATAGATTATAGATATGTAATGATAGATAGTAATAGATAGATGTATATAATTAGATAGATTCAAGATAATAGATAGTAATATAGTAGATTAGATTCGATGAGAAGATAGATAATAGATTATAGATATTATAAATAGATAAATAGATTTAGATAATTAATCGATAGATGAAGATAGAAGATAAAAGTTGATAGGAAGATAAATAGAAAGATAATCGTTGATATATAGTAGATATCTTAGATAGATAATGAGAGAGCGATACATAATAAGAGAATACAAGGTCATATGGATAAAGATAGATAGATGATAGATCGATAGATAGATAGATAGAGAAGATAGATAGATAATAGCGATAGAGAATAAATAGATGATAGATAGATAATAGATCGAATAGATAATATATAGTTAATAGATAGATGTGATAGATAGATAGATAGATGGATAATAGATAGATGATAGAGGATAATGATAGAAAATAGGATTAAAAGATATATAGCTAGATACGATAATAGATAGATTGAAGAAAGATAATAGATAGATAAATAGAGAGATTAGATAAAGTAGAGAGATCGATAGTTAGATAGATCAGATAGAATATAGAATCATGAGATGATAGATAGTAGACATAGATAGATGAGATACCGATAGATGATAGATAGCAGGTTAGATAGATAGATAGATAGATAGTAGATAGATAGATAGATAGAATAGATGATTAGATAGATGAATAGATAGATAGTAGATAATAGATGATAGATAATAGATAGATGATAGTATATAGGACAGACAACCAGACAGACAGACAGATAGATAGCAAAGGATAGATAGACTAGATAGGTATATAGATTGATAGCTGGATGTTAGATAGCTAGATATAATAGATGATAGATAGAATATGATAGATCAGATAATAGAATAGATTAGATGATAGATAGATACTAAATAGATAGAAGGATAATGGATTAAATAGATAGATATATAGATGAGCGATCGAGATAGATAAAGATTAATAGATATATATAGATGATAGATAGATGATAGATAGATGATAGATCGCTAGAAGAATAGAATAAATAGATAGATGATGAAATAGATAAATAGATAGATTGATAGATGAGAGATAGATAGATAGTAGATGAATAGATTAGATAGATAGATAGATAGATGATAGATAGATAGATAGATAGATAATAAGATACAATAGATCGATAGATCGATTAGGATGATAGATAATAAATGAGTTAGATAGATAATCAGATAAATATGATAGATATATAGATGATAGATAATAGAATTAAATGAGTATATAGATAGATGATAGATAGATGATAGATAGATTAGATAATCGAAAATAGATAGATGGATAATAATAGTTAAATAGTAGGATGTGATCGATAGATGATAGATAGATGATAGATAGATAGATAGATAGATAATGATAAATAGATATATAGATAGATGATATGATAGATGATAGATAGATAGATAATTAGATTAATAGACTAGATGATAGATATAATAAATTAGTAGATGATTAGAAGATAGAGAGATGATAGGTAGATAGATAGCTGGTGATAGATAGATAGATAGGATAGATCGGATCGCTCAGATAGATAGATGATAGATATATATATATAGATAGATAGATATAGATGAGATAGATAATAGATCGATAGATCAGATAGATAATAGATAGATTGAAACATAATGAGGAGGAAAAAACTAAAGCTATAATATATATATTTATGGCTTATTAACAGATAGGTGTATTTTTTTTTCTTGCATGATCTGGGTTACTGACCCAGATACACAACGTGGTTACAGTTTAAGGGAGTAAGTCCTTTAGATCTTCCACCTGGCTGAGCTGTCAAATAAATATAGGGTGACTGCCGTCCCTATATGTAATCAAGACTCACTAGGAAGTGGGGCATAGATTTAGGAAAAGCATAAACCGCACAAGGATAGATGATACCCACAATGCGCTGGTGTACAGATAATCAATCAGATATGGATTATACAAACCACTTTAGGTTCATTTATCATTGAAATCAGCCTGAACCAATCACAAACGCCTATTGAAAATCAGCACTGACCAATCACACAGCCATTTGAAATCAGCGCCGACCAATTACACAACGCCTATGAAAACAGCCTGACCCAGATACAACACCAGGCCCTATGAAAATCAGCCCGACTAATTACAAGCACCTACTTGAAAATCCAGCCTACCAATCAAACAGCCTTTGAAAACTCAGCCCGACCAATACACAGCCTATTTGAAAATCGCCTGAACCAATCAACAGCCTATTGAAATCAGCTCCGACTATACACCAGCCTATTGAAAATCAGCCTGACCAATGAACGTGTATTGAAATCGCAATGTGTGAAAGTGGGGTAGTGTTGTGTAAGTGCTTAATCTGATGCCCTGACCCCTCTTTTACACATTTATGATTTCATTCACTGTAAGACATGACAGGGGGCAATGTCATGTGGTAAGTATGTAAGGCTGTGTAAGGACTGCCCCATGGTCTAAGATGTGTGTAAGGATGGTGTAAGGACTGGCCCCATGGTAAGATGTGTGTAAGGATGGTGTAAGGACTGCCGCCCCATGGTAAGATGTGTGTAAGGATAGTAAGCTGTAGTAGTGGGACTGCACCCTGGTAAGATGTGTGTAAGATGGTGAAGGACTGCCCCATGGTAAGATGTGTGTAAGGGGTGTAGGACTTCCTGTAAGGATTGTGTAATGTTGTAAGGCTGCCCCATGGTAAGATGTGTGTAAGGAGGGATGTGTGTAAGGAATATGCCCCAGTGAAGATTGTGTAGGATGGTGTAAGGACTGCCCCATGGTAAGATGTGTGTAAGGCTTGTGTAAGGACTGCCCCATGGAAAGATGTGTGTAAGGATGGTGTGTGTAAGGGACTGCACTGGTTAGATGTGTGTTAGGATGTGTAAGAACTGCCCATGGTAAGATGTGTGTAAGGATGGTTGTAAGGACTGGCCCATGGTAAGATGTGTAAGGGAGGTTGTAGGACTGTCCCATGGTAAGATGTGTTGTAAGGATGTGTAAGGATGCCCATGGTAAGATGTGTTGGTAAGGATGGGTAAGGACTGTCCCATGGTAAGATGTGTGAGGATGGTGTAAGGACTGCCCCATGGTAAGATGTGTAAGGATGGTGGTAAGGACTGCCCATGGTAAGATGTTGTGTAAGGATTGGTGGTAAGGACTGCCCCATGGTTAAGATGTGTGTAAGGATGGTGTAAGGACTGTCATGTTAAGATGTGTGTAAGGATGTGTGTAAGGACTGTCCCATGGTAAGATGGTGTGGATGTGTGTAGGACTGTCCATGGTAAGAATTGTGTAAGGATGGGTTGTAAGGACTGTCCCATGGTAAGATGTGTGTAAGGATGGCGTAAGGACTGCCCCAGGTAAAGAGATGGTGTAAGGATGGTGTAAGGATGTGCATTGTAAGGATTACCCATGGTAGATGTGTGTAAGGAGGTGTAAGCTGCCATGGTTGAAAATGTGTGTAAGGATGGTGTTAAGGACTGTCCCATGGTATAATGTGTGTAAGGATGGTGGTGTAAGGACTGTCCCATGGTAAGATGTGTGTAAGGAGGTTGTAAGGACTGCCCCATGGTAAGATGTGTGTAAGTGATGGTGTAAGACTGTCCCATGGTAAGAGTGTGGTAAGGATGGTGTAAGGACTGCCCCATGGTAAGATGGTGTGTAAGGTGGTGTAAGGACTGTCCCATGTTAGATGTGTGGAAGGATGGCGTAAGGACTGCCCCATGGTAAGATTGTGTAAGGAGGTGGTGAAGACTGTCCCATGGTAAGATGTGGTGTAAGGATGGCGTAAGTTTGTAAGTATCACATGGTAAGTTTGTAAAGATGGTTGTCACTTCCTAAATGTTATGGAATGTGCAAGGGCCAATTGTGTAAGGACAGGGTCGCATTTGTATGTGTGTAAGGACAGTGTTACATGGTATATCAGGCGTGTGAACAATGGTATCACATGGTAAGTGCAAGGACAATGCCACATGGTAATGTGTGTAAAGACAATGTCACTTAACTGTGTAAAGAGGGTTTCACATCATAAGTGTTTATGTATGTGCAAGGGCCGTCAGTCGGTAAGTAGGTAAGACATGTTTTAAGGACGGTTGCACGTGTGGTAAGTATGTAAGGCATGTGTAAGGACGGTGTCACGTGATAAGAACAAGGACAATGCCACATGGTAAGTGTGTAATAAGTGTCACATGGTTTTTTTCTAGTTCTTTTTATCCAGGTCTAAAAGAAAATAATCTGAACTGATTGCAATACCTTAACATAACACGGGGCTGATAGTAGCACAGCACATTCATTTCCCTGTATATCTCATGTACAGTGAGTACACGATGGAGGTGTATCGTACAGTGTGTGTACAGTGCATTGCAGGCCATTACATTATTTTACATACAAGAGCATCTCAGATATAAATCTCCATTGAATAGTTTTAACACCATTTGGAATTGTGACTTCCCCATGACTTTAAAGCGTGATACACAGCAGCAATCGACAGATAGTTCAGTGTATCAGTCGATCGGGACGAAATATGCATGGATATTCGTCCGTGACCAACCATTCATTTGGATGATTGGGCGATCGGACGCGTCTGAAAACCACAGCCGATACTTTTGCCGTGATTGACAGTATTTTGTCCAGTTCGGGACGTAGTATCTGCCCATTTGAACCCATCTTTACCCCTGTACATTCCATTGTTAGAAATTGTTACACGCATTGAATGGCTCTAGAAGGTGGGGGTGATGTGCTGGAGAACTGTTTACTACTCATCAGTCACCTCCTCATTACTGTGTTTATTACTCTTAAAGGGCAACTGTGGTCTCCGAACAAGTTAGGGTTAAATAAAAGCCTGGTCTTTCCTTTAAAATGACCCAGTGTCGCATCTCTGTCTGCAGCCTGTGAGAATTAAATTGGGGTGAATGTTTAAATTTCCTGTGACATCACCCTGCTCCTCCCCTCCACCCAGGAAAAGCAGGGATTTAAAAAAATGAGATGGGGAGCCTATTAATGCAGATCAGAGGCGGGTCACATGACTACAAATTAGTCACATGCTACAAGCTGTTAAAACGGAAGTGTTAGGGTGTTTTATGGCCAAAGCTTTCCAGCAATTACTTTCTCACAAATGATACGTAGAGATGTGATTAAGGGTTTATTTTATAGGTCCAAAGGTAGGCCTTATTTCACCCGAACTTGTTTGGAAACCAAAGTTACCTTTAAGTAATTATTCATGATTATAAGTTGTGTATTAATTTATTCAGTTATTTATTATTAGTGTGTTATTCATTATTATTAATTTGGGGGTGGGACTGAAGATCTGACAGCTGTTTACTACCCACCCATCTCCTGTGTTTATTATTATTATTATTATTGGTATTGCTAGTATATATTGTAGACCCTAGGTCTAGCGATCTTACATCGAATGGTCTCGCCGGGTTTCCCCGTAGAATTATTGAGGTTCTGACTTCTCGGCTGGTTCTGTCTGATGGTTTCCAAGGGGCGAATTAAACATCTGCGTATTCAGGGGAAATTTACAATGGATTGTGCACTTGTATAGAACAAGCAAAAATACTGGCAAATGTAAGTGATAGGTAAGGTAAACTGAATATAGCGACATATTTCTATAGGATACCAAGCGCCCGTACATTAAAAAGATACGCGGATGAAACTGCTTCGGTGCAAGCTGCAGTTGCTGTACAGATGCTATTCTGACAGCTCACCACAAGGGACTAGGATCTCCTGGGTAAGCCAATAGCGATCCCCAAAAGTTATGTCTCACTCCAGCACTTATACCCATTCCATTGTATCTGTATGTTACCCCACCAACTAGATTGTAAGCTCTACAGGGCAGGGACCTCCTTTCCTCTTGTGGCAAAGCTCTAGCACTTTATATTTATATTATTTATATATTAATGTACTGAACTATCTATGTATTATCCCCCTTGTATGACTTTATTGTATTTTATTACTGTACAGCGCTGCGCCCCCAAGTGGCCTATATAAATAAACATGATACATACTGTATAATCTGTATTGTTATAATGTACACGCTGTGTACCAAGTGGCGCTATCTAAATAAACATATACATACTTTACTGTATAATCTGTATTGTATAATGTACAGCGCTGTGTACCCAGTGGCTATATAAAAATATACTACATACTGTATAATCTGTATTGTTATAATGTACAGCGCTGTGTACCCAAGTGGCGCATATAAAAATATACATCATACGTATAATCTGTATGTTTATAATGTACAGCGCTGCTGTCCCAAGTGGCGCTATAAATAAACATATACGACATACTGTATATCGTATTGTTATAATGTACAGCGCTGTGTCCCCAAGTGGCGCTTATAAATAAAAATATACATACTGTATAATCTGATTGTTTAAATGTACAGACGCTGTGCCCCAAGTGGCGCTAATAAATAAAAAATATACATACTACTGTATAATCTGATTGTATAATGTACAGCGCTGTGTACCCAAGTGGCGCTTATATAAATAAACATATACATACATACTGTATAATCTGTATTGTTATAATGTACAGCGCTGTTGACCCAAGTGGGCTATATAAATAAACATATACATACATACTGTTAATCTGTATTGTTATAATGTACAGCGCTGTGTACCCAAGTGGCGCTATATAAATAACATATACATACATATTGTATAATCTGATTGTTATAATGTACAGCGCTGTGTACCCAAGTGGCGCTATATAAATAAAAATTACATACATACTGTATAATCTGTATTGTTATAATGTACAGCGCTGTGTACCCAAGTGGCGCTATTAAATAAAACATACATACATACTGTATAATCTGTATGTTTAATGTACAGCGCTGTGTCCCCAAGTGGCGGATATAAATAAACATATACATACATACTGTATAATCTGTATTGTTATAATGTACAGGCTCTGTCCCAAGTGGCGCTATATAAATAAACATATACATACATACTGATATAATCTGTATTGTTATAATGTACAGCGCTGTCCCCAAGTGGCGCTATATAAATAAACATATACATACATACTGTATAATCTGTATTGTTATAATGTACAGCGCTGTGTACCCAAGTGGCGCTTTATAAATAAACATATACATACATACTGTATAATCTGTATTGTTATAATGTACAGCGCTGTGTATCCAAGTGGCGCTATATAATAAACTATACATTACATACTGTATAATCTGTATTGTTATAATGTACAGCGCTGTGTACCCAAGTGGCGCTTATAAATAAACTATACATACATACTGTATAATCTGTATTGTATAATGTACAGCGCTGGGTACCCAAGTGGCGCTATATAAATAAAACATATACATACATACTGTATAATCTGTATGTTTATAATGTACAGCGCTGGTCCCAAGTGGCGCTATAAAATAAACATATCATACATACTGTATAATCTTAGTTGTTATAATGTACAGCGCTGTGTACCCAAGTGGCGCTTATAAATAAACATATACTACTACTGTATAATCGTATTGTTATAATGTACAGCGCTGTGTGTACCCAAGTGGCGCTATATAAATAAACATATACACATAGTATAATCTGTATTGTATAATGTACAGCGCGTTGTGTCCCAAGTGGCGCTATATAAATAAACATATACATACATACTGTATAATCTGTATTGTTTATAATGTACAGCGCTGTGTATCCAAGTGGCGCTATATAAATAAACATATACATACATACTGTATAATCTGTATTGTTATTAATGTACAGCGCTGTGTATCCCAAGTGGCGCTATATAAATAACACATACATACATACTGTATAATCTGTATTGTTTAAATGTACAGGCTGTGTACCCAAGTGGCGCTATATAAATAAACATATACATACATAACTGATAATCTGTTTGTGTTAATGTACAGCGCTGTGTCCCAAGTGGCTATATATAAAAAATATACATACATACTGATAATCTGTATTGTTATAATGTACAGCCTGTGTCCCAAGTGGCGCTATATAAATAAACTATACATACATACTGTATAATCTGTATTGTTATAAATGTACAGCGCTGGCCCCCAAGTGGCGCTATATAAAATAAACATATACTACATACTGTATTAAATCTGTATTGTTATAATGTACAGCGCTGCGCCACCAAGTGGCGCTATAAAATAAACATATACATACACCTGTTAATCTGTATTGTTATAATGTACAGCGCTGTGTACCCAGTGGCGCTAATAAACATCATTACATACAACTGTATAATCTGTATTGTTATAATGTACAGCGCTGTGTACCCAAGTGGCGCTATATAAATAAACATATACATACATACTGTATAATCTGTATTGTTATAATGTACAGCGCTGTGTCCCAAGTGGCGCTATAAATAAACTATACATACATACTGTATAATCTGTATTGTTATAATGTACAGGCTGTGTACCCAAGTTGGCGCTAATAAATAAACATATACATACATACTGTATAATCTGTATTGTTATAATGTACAGCGCTGTGTACCCAAGTGGCGCTATATAAATAAACATATACATACATACTTTATAATCTGTATTGTTATAATGTACAGCGCTGTGTACCCAAGTGGCGCTATATAAATAAACATATACATACATACTGTATAATCTGTATTGTTATAATGTACAGCGCTTGTGTCCCCAAGTGGCGCTATATAAATAAACATATACTACTAATGTATAATCTTATAATGTACAGCCTGGTACCCAAGTGCTAGTATATAAACATACATACATACGTATAATCTGTATTGTTTATAATGTACAGCGCTGGTCCAAGTGGCGCTATATAATAAACATACATACATACTGTATAATCTGTATTGTTATAATGTACAGCGCTGTGTCCCCAAGTGGCGCTATATATAAATAAACATATACATACAACTGATAATCTGTATTGTTATAATGTACAGCGCTGTGTCCCAAGTGGCGCTATATAAAACATATTACATACATACTGTATAATCTGTATTGTTATAATGTACCAGCGCTGTGACCCAAGTGGCGCTATATAAATAAAAAAAGATACATACATACTGTATAATCTGTATGTTATAATGTACAGCGCTGGTCCCAAGTGGTGCTATATAAAATAAACATTACACACTGTATAATCTGTATTGTTATAATGTACAGCGCTGTGTCCCAAGTGGCGCTATATAAATAAACTATACATACATACTGTAAATCTGTATTGTTATAATGTACCAGCGCTGTGTCCCAAGTGCGCTATATAAATAAACAATACATACATACTGTATATCTGTTTGTTATAATGTACAGCGCTGTGTACCCAAGTGGCCTATATAAATAAACATATAATACATACTGTATAATCTGTATTGTTATAATGTACAGCGCTGTGTACCCAATGGCGCTATAAATAAACATATACATACATACTGTATATGTATTGTTTTTATAATGTACAGCGCTGTGTCCCCAAGTGGCGCTATATAAACATATACTACTGTATAATCTGTATGGTTATAATGTTACAGCGCTGTGTACCCAAGTGGCGCTATATAAATAAACATATACATACATATGTATAATCTGTATTGTAAATGTAACAGCGCTGTGTCCCCAAGTGGCGCTATATAAAAAACATATACATACTGTATAATCTGTATTGTTATAATGTACAGTGCGTGTACCCAAGTGGCGCTATATAAATAAACATATACATACATGTATAATCTGTATTGTTATAATGTACAGCGCTGTGTCCCCAAGTGGGCGCTATATAAATAAACAAACATACATACTGTATAATCGTATTGTTAAATGTACAGTGCTGTGACCCAAGTGGCGCTATATAAATAAACATATACATACATACTGTATAATCTGTATTGTGTTTATAATGTACAACGCTGTGTACCAAGTGGGCCCATATAAATAAACAATACATACATACTATAATCTGTATTGTTATAATGTACAGGCGTGTGTGACCCAAGTGGCGCATATAAATAAACATATACATACATACTGTATAATCTGTATTGTATAATGTACGCGCTGTGTCCCCAAGTGGCGCTATATAAATAAACATATACATACATACTGTATAATCTGTAGTGTATAATGTCAGTGCTGTGTACCCAAGTGGCGCTATATAAATAACATATACATACATACTGTATAATCTGTATTGTTATAATGTACAGCGCTGGTCCCAAGTGGCGCTATTAAATAAAATATACATACATACTGTATAATCTGTATTGTTATAATGTACAACGCTGTGTACAAGTGGCGCTATATAAATAAACATATATACATACATACTGATAATCTGTATTGTTATAATGTACAGCGCGGTGTACCCAAGTGGCGCTAATAAATAAACATATACATACATACTGTATAATCTGTATTGTTATAATGTACAGCGCTTGTCCCAAGTGGCGCTATATAAATAAACATATACATACATACTGTATAATCTGTATTGTTATAATGTACAGCGCTGTGTCCCAAGTGGCGCTATATAAAAAACATAACATCATACTGTATAATCTGTATTGTTATATGTACAGCGCGGTCGCCCCCAAGTGGCGCTATATAAATAAACCTATACATACATACTGTATAATCTGTATTGTTATATGTCAGCGCTGTGTACCCCCGTGGCGCTATATAAATAAAATATAAATACATACTGTATAACTGTATTGTTATAAGTACAGGCTGTGTCCCAAGTGGCGTTATATAAATAAACATATACATACATATGTATAACTGTATGTTATAATGTACAGGCTGCGCCCCAAGTGGCCTATATAATAAACATATACATACATACTGTATAATCTGTATTGTTATAATGTACAGCGCTGTGTACCCAAGTGGCGCTATATAAATAAACATATACATACATACTGATAATCTGATTGTTATATGTACAGCGCTGTGTCCCCAGTGGCGCTATATAATAACCATATACGTACATACTGATAATCTGTATGTTATAATGTACAGCGCTGCGTCCCCAGTGGCGCTTTATAATAAACTATAACATTCAATATATACATACATAGATACATACATAGATACATACATATATACATACATAGATACATAACTAGATACATACATAGATACATACATACATATATACATACATAGATACATACATAGATACATACATAGATACATACATACATATATACATACATAGAACATATATACACACACATTATATATTATGTTCTGAAGACGGCCCTGATTGCGGACGGAAACATGTCAACCAATATTCTGTGAATAAACACGTTTCTATGTTTGTACCAAGTCCCATGAGTGTGCTCAATTTCCAGTTCGACATATCTATATTGTGTGAGCACACCTGGGCAGCCAATCGATAGAGGAGGGCTCGCCGGTGAGAAAGAGTAATATATATATACATACATATATTCATACATACTAGATACACACACACACACACACACATATATATATATATATATATATATATACATAGAAACATACATAGATACTACATACATACACATAATAAAATAATACTACATAAATATTCATACATACATAGATACACCACACACCACACACACACACATAATATACTAATATAAAACAAAAACATACATAGATAATACACAATACATACATACAGATAAACACACAACAAACAAAAGAATACAAAACATGAATATATAACATACATACACACATATAAATATATATATATATCTAATTATACATAGAACACCATACAATACATACATACATACATATATATACACACACAAACACACACACATACACACACACACACACATATATAGATACATACAATACATACATACATATATATACACACACACACACACACACACACACACACACACACATATATATATACATACATATATATACATACATATATATATTTTTCAGGCATAGTTGTATTAGCGTTACCACCTGAACACATATGGAATGATGCGGTGTAATGTATGGGCCGTAGACTTGTGTATTAAATAAATAATGGTTCCCTTCCTGGGTTAAGATGGCCTCTCTGTGATAATATATATTTATATAATCCTCATTTCATTCCAAATGTTTCTTTTCTCCTGTTTACATTCCTGCATAATGGTTTCTATGTTGGTTTCAAAGCAAGGAGATTTGCTGTACAATAGAGACAACTAGTGGTCATTTATCTGAATTGCATGTTTTACATTTCAATTCCAAATATGTATGTTTTTGATAACTACACATGCAGATCATGTTTACAGGGTATTACTGGTGTCTGGAATCCCCCCTTTCGGCCTGCTCAGTGCAGTCTGTTGATCCATTTCTCATGGTTACCCATTGACTGTTACATTGACTGTTACATTGACTGAGAACTGTTACATAGACTGTTACATAACTGTTAGATAGACTGTTAGATTGTTACATAGACTGTTACATAGATTGTTACATAGACTGTTACATTGACTGTTACATTGACAGAGACTGTTACATAGACTGTTACATAGACTGTTACATTGTTACATAGATTGTTACATAGACTGTTACATAGACTGTTACATTGACTGTTACATTGACTGAGACTGTTGCATAGACTGTTGCATAGACTGTTACATAGACTGTTAGATTGTTACATAGACTGTTACATAGACTGTTACATAGACTGTTACATTGACTGTTACATTGACAGAGACTGTTACATAGACTGTTACATAGACTGTTACATTGTTACATTGTTACATAGATTGTTACATAGATTGTTACATAGACTGCTACATTGTTAATAAACTGTTAGATTGTCACCTAGACTGTTCGATTGGTTACATAGACTGTTCATAGACTGTTGCATAGACTGTTACATAGACTGTTATAATAGATTATTATATAGATTGTTATATAGATTATTTATAGATGTTACTAGATTGTTACTAAGATTGTATATAGACTGTTATATAAACTGTTATATAGATTGTTATATAGATGTGTTACATAGATTGTTTTAGACGTTACATAGTACTGTTACATAGACTGCTAATTGTTACTAAACTGTTAGATTGTCACATAGACTGTTGCATAGACTGTTACATAGACTGTTAACATAGACTGTTATGACGTTACATGATTGTTTATAGATTGTTATATGAGACTGTTATATAGACTGTTAACTAGACTGTTTGCATAGACTGTGTACATAAGATTGTTACATAGACTGTTACATAGCTGTTATATAATGTTTACATAGATGGTTACATAGATTTTAATAGTTGTTAATATATTGTTACATCGACTGTTACATAGACTGTTGCATAGACTGTTATATGATGTTACATAGACTGTTACATAGATTTTTATATAGACTGTTACATAGACTGTTATATATTGTTATAGATTGTTTCATAATTGTTACATATAGAACTGTTCATAGATGTTTGCATAGACTGTGTTAAGATGTTACATAGATGACATAGACTGTTGCTAGACGTTATATAGATTGTTACATAGACTCTTACATAGATTTTTATATAGTTGTTACATAGACTGTTACATAGACTGTTAATATGATTGTTATATAGACTGTTATATAGATTGTTACATAGACTGTTACATAGATGTTATATAGATTGTTACATAGACTGTTATATAGATTGTTATATAGATTGTTATATAGACTGTTATATAGATGTTCTAGATTGTACATTAGACTGTTACATAGACGTTGCATAGACTGTATATAGATTGTTACATAGACTCTTTCATAGATTTTTATATAGATGTGTTACATAGATGTTACATAGACTGTTACATAGACTGTTATATAGATTGTTATATAGACTGTTTATATAGATTGTTACATAGATTTTACATAGATTGTTACATGATTGTTACATAGACTGTTACATAGACTGTGCTATAGACTGTATATAGATTGTTACATAGACTCTTACATGATTTTTCTATAGAATTGTTACCTAGACTGTACTATAGACTGTTATAAGATTGTTACATAGATTGTTACATGGATTGTTATATAGATTGTTACTATAGATTGTAATCAGACTGTTACATAGACTGTTATATAGATTGTTATATAGGATTGTTATACTAGATTGATATAGACTGTTACATAGATTGTTATATAGATTGTTACATTAGTACTGTTACATAGATTGTTTTACAAGACTGTTACATAGATTGTTACATAGACGGTTATATAGATTGTTATATAGATTGTTAAATAGATTGTTATATATAGATTGTTTGATTCGATTGTTATAATAGATGTTTATAGATGTTACTATAGACTGTGTTACATAGACTGATATAGATTTCATAGACTGTTATATAGATTGTTAATAGACTGTTATAGATGTTTTAAGATGTTACCTAATTGTAATAGACTGTTACATAGACTGTTGCATAGACTGTTATATAGATTGTTACATAGGACTCTTTCATAGATTTGTTATATAGATTGTTACATAGACTTGTTACATAGACTGTTACATAGACTGTTATATAGATTGTTATATAAGACTGTTATATAGATTGCTCTACATAGAGTGTTAATAGATTGTTACAATAAGATTGTTAAATAGGAATGTTACATAGACTGTTGCAATAGACTGTTATAGATTGTTACATAGACTCTTACATAGCATTTTTAATAGATTGTTACATAGATTGTTGCATAATGGTTTACATAGACTGTTACATAGATTGTTATATAGATTGACTAATTGATATGATTGTTTATAGAACTGTTATAAAGATTGTTATATAGATTGTTACATAACTGTACTAGATGTTATAGATTGTACATAGATGTTACATAGACTGTTATATAGATTGTTATATAGATTGTTACATAGATGTTGTTATATGGAATGTACATGATTGTTATAGATTGTTACATAGATTGTTATATAGATTGTTATATAGAATGTTATTAGACTTTATAGATTTGTACATATAGGACGTACAAGATGTTTTGCTGTTATATAGATTGTTACATTAGACTGTTACATAGACTGTTACATAGATTGTTATAATAGACTGATATAGATTTGTTGATTATTTTTCATAGACTGTACATAGACTGTTATCATAGATTGTTGACATAGACTGTTAGAGATGAGTACATAGAACTGTGCTAGACTGTTATATAGATTGTTACATAGACTCTTACATAGATTTTTTATATAGTTGTGAATAGACTGTTACAATAGACTGTTATATAGATTGTTATATAGGAACTGGTTTAATAGATTTTCATAGATAGTTACATAGATGTTTATAGATTGTTACATAGACTGTTATATAGATTGTTTATAAGATTGTATATAGACTGTTAATAGAGGTTACTAGATTGTTACATAGACTGTTAAATGTGACTGTGTATAGTAGATTGTTATAGATTGTTCATAGACTATTTCATAGATTTTTTAATAGATTGTTTACATAGACTGGTTACATAGACGGTTACATAGACGGTTATGAGCATTGTTATATAGACTGTTATATAGATTGGTACATAGATTGTTTACATAAGATGTTACATAGATTGTTACATAGGACTGTTACATAGACTGTTGCATAGACTGTTATATAGATTGTACATAGCTCTTACATAGATTTTTATATAGATTGTTACATAGACTGTTACATAGACTGTTATTATAGATTGTTACATAGATTGTCTACATGGATTGTTAGCATAGATGTTACATAGACTGTTCCATCATAGACTGTTACAATAGACATGTTATGATTAGATTGGTATCAGTAGATTGTTACATAGATTGTTATCATAGATTGTTACATAGATTGTTATATAGCATTGTTACATAGACTGGTTACATAGATTGTTACATAGATGTTACTAGATGTTAAAGAATGGTTAATAGATTGTTTATATAAGGTTACATAGATGTTAATAGATGTTATATAGATTGTTATATGAACTGTTATATAGATGTTACATCGGACTGTTCTGTTACATAGATTGTTATATAGACTGTTCATAGACTGTTATATAGATTGTTATATAGATTGTTATATAGACTGTTATATAGATTGTTACATAGATTGTTACATAGACTGTTACATATGACTGTTGACTAGACTGTTAGATTAGATTGTTACATAGACTCTTTCTATAGAGTTTTATATAGTTGTTTACATAGACTGTGACATAGACTGTTACATAGATTTTTATAGATTGGTATATAGACTGTTAATAGAATTGCTATAGTATTGATTACATAGATTGTTACATAGATTGTTACATAGACTGTTACATAGACTTGTTGCATTAGACTGTTATAGACTTGTTACATAGACTTTACATAGATTTTTAATAGATTGTTACATAGACTGTTACATCTGCTTGTTACATAACTGATTACATAGATTGTTTATAGATTGTTACATAGATTGTTATATAGATTGTTATATAGGACTGTTATATAGATGTTTATATAGATTGTTCATAGACTGTTACTGATGTTATATAGATTGTTAATAGATTTGTACATAGACCGTTATATTAGATTGTTATATAGATTGTTACATAGATTGGTATCTGATTGGTACATAGATGTTATCATAGATTGTTAGATAGATTGTTATATAGATTGTTATTAGGACTGTTGCATAGACTGTTTATATAGATCTGTCTCAATAGACTGTTACATAGATTGTTACATGTTTCATGATGTAGACTGTTGATTTAGATTGTTACATGATAGACTGTTACATAGTGTGAAGTTACATAGATGTTATATAGATTGTTATATAGATTGTTATATAGACTGTTACATAGATGAGTTGTTTATAGATTGTTAAATAGACTGTCTTATATAGATTGTTACAATTGACGTTAGTATAGACTGTATATCAGATTGTTACATAAGGACTGTTGCATTAGACGCTGTTATATAGAGTGTTACATGGACTGTGTACATAGACTGTTGCATAGACTGTATATTAGATTGTTCATAGACTGTTAAAGACTGTTACTCAGATGCCTTATATAGACTGTTAATTAGATTGTTAATAGACTTGTTACATAGACTGTTATATAGATTTTACATTAGACTGTTATATAGATTGTTGAATAGACGTTTATATAGACTGTTATATGATTGTTACATAGCTGTGTATTATAGATTGTTACATTAGACTGTTAAATAGGGGTTAATCAGACTGTTATAGAGACTGTTATATAAGATTGTTACATAAGATGTTATATAGATTGTATATAGACTGTCTATATAGAATGTTATATAGACTGTTACATAGAATGTTCTTTAGATTGTTCAATAGATTGTAATAGGATCGTTACATAGATGTTAATATAGAATTGTTAACATAGACTGTTGCATAGACTTTGTTATATAGATTGTTACATAGACTGTTATATAGATTGTTATATAGATTGTTACATAGACTGTTATATAGATTGTTACATAGATTGTTACATAGACTGTTACATAGACTGTTGCATAGACTGTTATATAGATTGTTACATAGACTGTTACATAGACTGTTGCATAGACTGTTATATAGATTGTTACATAGATTGTTATATAGATTGTTATATAGACTGTTACATAGATTGTTATGTAGATTGTTACATAGATTGTTACATAGACTGTTGCATAGACTGTTATATAGATTGTTACATAGATTGTTATATAGATTGTTATATAGACTGTTACATAGATTGTTATATAGATTGTTACATAGATTGTTACATAGACTGTTGCATAGACTGTTATATAGAATGTTACATAGACTGTTACATAGATTGTTATATAGATTGTTACATAGACTGTTGCATAGACTGTTATATAGATTGTCACATATAGTTAAAGGGAATCTCCACTGGTAAAATCATTCCTTGCCATTCAGTTTTATTGAAGAACGGGAGATAAAGTAGTTGTGTCTTACCTCCCGTTCTTCTGTCCTCTGAAAGGTCCCAACAGACTTTGTACGCTGTGCACATAGCGTAGGTGGTTGTATAGCTGACTGTCAACATTGTATATTATACATACACAGCAATGATTGTTCCATATATTCTTTATACAGAATGATTGTTCAATGTGCCCATACATGGTCCAATGTTATCATCCCCCTCTACTGTAGTAAAGGGAACTGGTAATGGAAATGTTCCGAATTGCCTGATAGGTACAATATTACAATACATTACCAATACCGACAATATTCAACAAAATCTGTCCGATCCGCTGTCAGTGTCACAGCTCTGGCTATGAAAGACTAACGCTAATGATAATGTGGATTTCACAGTAAAACAGAATGTTAGGCTTGTCACACACAGAAGAATTCTTTCGATAGCGCCAAAGGCCGAGATGAAGCATTGTCAATCATGGCAATTGTCTCCTATGGAGCGCACATGTCAGATCATCATCAAATCATCATTCACCGCCACTTCCGAAATCACCTCTGATTTTTTGGCCCGACCGACCGATACACGGAATTATCAGAGGGGATATTAGTATGATAATCATGGCAAGTAGAGAATATTCATTATATTATTATATGATCTATATATAATAGAATACATTGGTGTATTTGGTTATGAACCTCCTTCTGGGATTGTTCAGTGAAAACCCATTTAGAAATCCCTCCCAATGAAAATCCAGCACTTACACGTGACATGTTACTGCTTTCATGCCTTATATACCTCCAAGCAGAGCTTTGGAAACTTCCAATGATGTGCAAGTGCTGCAAGCAGACCTAGATAGATTATCACAATGGGCAGCAGAATGGCAGATGGGATTCAATGTTGGTAAATGTAAGGTGATGCATTTGGGATTTAATAATCCCTGTGCCCCCTACACCATAAATAACATCTGTAATGGGAAAAGATTTGGGGGTTCTGGTAGATAACAGACTTAGCTGTAGCAAACAATGCCAGACAGCAACGGCTAGAGCTAGCAAGATATTGTCTTGTATAAAGAGGGGAATAGATTCAAGGGAGAAAAATATTATTCTCCCTTTTTACAAGGCACTGGTAAGGCCTCATTTGGAATATGGAATCCCATATACAAAAGGGACATCTTGGAAAAGGAAGCAGTTCAGAGAAGGGCAACTAAATTAATAAGGGGAATGGAGGGGCTTGAATTTGTAGACAGATTAGACAAGTTAGGGCTGTTTATACTGGGGAAGCGACATTTGTCCTCCAGCAGATGTGGCAATGGCAAGTTCATTAAATAGCTTTAAAAGATCCTTTCCAATTACCATTTGGAGTCAGGAAGATCCCCCACCCCCAACTTTTCAGCTGTTTTTTTTTGTGCCTTCCTCTTGATCAACTGTTAGGTCCAATACTATGTTACTGCAATATGTTACTGTTATACAGACATTATGGGTAGGGTATAAAGGTTGGACTAAGTGGGTTTATGTCTATATACAACCTCCAATACTGTTACTATGTAACTGTTATACAGACATTATGGGTAGGGTATAAAGGTTGGACTCGTGGACGTTATGTCTTTATACAACCTCATACTATGTTTACTATGTAAACTGTTAGACAGACATTATGGGTAGGGTATAAAGGTGGACTAAGTGGGTTTATGTCTATATACAACCTCCTCCAATACTATTACTATGTAACTGTTATACAGCATTATGTGGTAGGGTATAAAGGTTGGACTAATGGACGTATGTCCTTTACAACCTCCAATACTATGTTACTATGTAACTGTTATACAGACATTATGGGTAAAGTATAAAGGTTGGACTAGATGACGTATGTCTTTATACAACCTCCATACTATGTTACTATGTAACTGTTATACAGACATTATGGGTAGGTATAAAGGTTGGACTAGATGGAGGTTAGTCTTTATAATCCTCCAATAACTATGTTACTATGTAACTGTAATAGCATTATGGGTAGGGTATTAAAGGTTGGACAGATGGACGTATGTCCTTATACAACCTCAATACTATGTTACTAATGTAACTGTTATACAGACATTATGGTAAAGTATAAAGGTTGGACTAGATGGACGTATGTCTTTAAAAACACATCCAAACATGTTACTATGTAACTGTATACAGACATTATGGGTAGGTATAAGGTTGGACTAGATGGACGTATGTCTTATACACCTCCATACTATGTTAATAGTAACTGTTCTACAGACATTATGGGTAGGTATAAAGGTTGGACTAGATGGACGTATGTCTTTATAAAACCCCAATACTATGTTACTATTAACTGTTTAAACAGACATTATGGGTAGGGTATAAAGGTTGGACTATGCGGACGTTGTCTTAATACAACCTCATACTATTTACATGTAACTGTTATACAGACATTATGGGTAGGGTATAAAGGTGGACTAGAGGACATATTTATATAACCTCCAATAATGTTACTATGTAACTGTTATACAGACATTATGGGTAGGGTATAAAGGTTGGACTAGACGGACGTATGTCTTTAACAACCTCCAATACTAGTTACTATGTAACTGTTATAGACATTATGGGTAGGGTATAAAGTTGGACTAGACGGACGTATAGTCTTTAAACAACCTCCAATACTATGTTACTATGTAACTGTTAGATAGACATTATGGGTAGGGTATAAAGGTTGGACTAGACGGACGTATGTCTTATACAACCTCCAATACTATGTTACTATGTAACTGGTTACAGACATTATGGGTAGGGTATAAGGTTGGACTAGATGGACGTATGTCTTTATACAACCTCCATACTATATGTTACTATGTAACTGTTTAAGACATTATGGGTAGGATATAAAGGTTGGACTAGATGGACATATTCTTTATACAACCTCCAATACTATGTTACTATGAACTGTTATACAGACATTATGGGTAGGTATAAAGGTTGGACTAGATGGACGTATGTCTTTATAACCTCCAATACTATGTTACTATGTAACTGTTGTACAGACATTATGGGTAGGGTATAAAGGTTGGACTAGATGGACGTATTCTTTATACAACCTCAATACTATGTTACTATGTAACTGTTTACAGACATTATGGTAGGTATAAAGGTTGGACTAGATGGACGTATGTCTTTATACAACCTCCAATACATGTTACTATGTAACTGTTGTACAAGACATTATGGGTAGGGTATAAAGGTTTGACTAGATGGACGTATGTCTTACTAACCCTCCAATACTATGTTACTATGTAACTGTTGTACAGACATTATGTAGGTAGGGTATAAAGGTTGGACTAGATGGACGTATGTCTTTATACAACTCCATACTATGTTACTATGTAACTGTTGTACAGACATTATGGTAGGGTATAAAGGTTGGACTAGATGGACGTATGTCTTTATAACAAACCTCCAATACTATGTTACTATGTAACTGTTATACAGACTTATGGGTAGGGTATAAAGGTTGGACTAGATGGACGTATGTCTTTATACAACCTCCAATACCATGTTACTATGTAACTGTTATACGAATTATGGGTAGGGTATAAAGGTTGGACTAGATGGACGTATGTCTTTATACATCCTCCAATACCACGGTACTATGTAACTGTTATACAGACATTATGGGTAGGGTATAAAGGTTGGACTAGATGGACGTATGTCTTTATACAACCTCCAATACCACGTTACTATGTAACTGTTATACAGACATTATGGGTAGGGTATAAAGGTTGACTAGATGGACGTCTGTCTTTATACAACCTCCAATACTACGTAACTATGTAACTGTTGTACACACATTATGGGTAAGATAAAGGTTGGACTAGATGGACGTATGTCTTTATACAACCTCCAATACTACGTTACTATGTAACTGTTGTACACACATTATGTGTAGGGTATAAAGGTTGGACTAGATGGACGTAGTGTCTTATACAACCTCCAATACAACGTTACTATGTAACTGTTGTACACACATTATGGGTAGGGTATAAAGGTTGGACTAGATGGACGTATGTCTTTATACAACCTCCAATACTATGTTACTATGTAACTGTTGTACAGACATTATGGGTAGGGTATAAAGGTTGGACTAGATGGACGTATGTCTTTATACAACCTCCAATACTATGTTACTATGTAACTGTTGTACAGACATTATGGGTAGGGTATAAAGGTTGGACTAGATGGACGTATGTCTTTATACAACCTCCAATACAACGTTACTATGTAACTGTTGTACACACATTATGGGTAGGGTATAAAGGTTGGACTAGATGGACGTATGTCTTTATACAACCTCCAATACTACGTTACTATGTAACTGTTGTACAGACATTATGGGTAGGGTATAAAGGTGGACTAGATGGACGATGTCTTTATAACCTTCCAATACTATGTTACTATGTAACTGTTGTTACAGACATTATGGGTAGGGTATAAAGGTTTGACTAGATGGACGTATGTCTTTATACAACCTCATACCATCGTTACTATGTAACTGTTATACAACATTATGGGTAGGGTATAAAGGTTGGACTAGATGGACGTATGTCTTTATACAACCTCCATACACGTACTATGTAACTGTTATACAGCATTATGGGTAGGTATAAGGTTGGACTAGAGTGGACGTATGTCTTTATACAACCTCCAATACTACGTTACTATGTAACTGTTTACAACATTATGGTAGGGTATAAAGGTTGGACTAGATGGACGTTGTCTTATACAACCTCCATACTACAACGTATGAACTGTTGTACACCATGGGTAGGATAAAGGTTGGACTAGATGGACGTATGTCTTTATACAACCTCCAATACACGTTACTAGTAACTGTTGTACACACATTATGGTAGGGTATAAAGGTTGGACTAGATGGACGTATGTCTTTATACAACCTCCAATCCAACTTACTATTACTGTTTACACACATTATGGGTAGGGTATAAAGTTGGACTAGATGGACGTATGTCTTTATACAACCTCCAATACTACGTACTATGTAACTGTTTGTACAACATTAGGTAGGTATAAAGGTTGGACTAGATGGACGTATGTCTTTATACAACCTCCAATACTACGTTTACTATGTAATGTTGTACAGACATTATGGGTAGGGTATAAGGTTGGACTAGATGGACGTATGTCTTTATACAACCTCCATATACCTACTATGTAACTGTTGTACAGACATTATGGGTAGGGTATAAGGTTGGACTAGATGGACGTATGCTTTATACAACCTCCAATACTACGTTACTATGTAACTGTTGTACAGACATTATGGGTAGGTATAAGTTTGGACTAGATGGACGTATGTCTTTTATACAACCTCAAGTACATACGTTACTATGTAACTGTTGTACAGAATTATGGGTAGGGTATAAAGGTTGGACTAGTGACGATTGTCTTTATACAACCTCCAATACTAGTTACTATGTAACTGTTGTACAGACATTATGGGTAGGGTATAAAGGTTGGACTAGAGGACGTATGTCTTTACAACCTCCATACTACGTGTACTAGAACTGTTGTACAGACATTAATAGGTAGGGTATAATGTTTGGACTAATGCGTATGTCTTTATACAACCTCCAATACTACGTTACTATGTAACTGTGTACAGACATTATGGGTAGGGTATAAAGGTTGGACTCAGATGGACGTATGTCTTTATACAACCTCCAATACTAGGTTACTATGTACTGTTTACAGACATGTATGGGTAGGGTATAAAGGTTAGACGAAAGGACGTATGTCTTTATACAAGACCTCCAATACTAGTTTACTAGTGTAACTGTTTACAGACATTATGGGTAGGTGTAAAGGCTGGACTAGATGGACGTATGTCTTTATTAACAACCTCCATACTAGTTACTATGTAACTGTTGTACAGACATTAGGGTAGGGTATAAAGGCTTGGACTAGATGGACGTATGTCTTTATACAACCTCCAATGACTACGTTACTATGTAACTGTTGTACAGACATTATGGGTAGGGTATAAAGGTTGGACTAGATGGATCGTATGTCTTTATACAACCTCCAATACTATGTTACTATGTAACTGTTTACAGACTTAGGGTAGGGTATAAAGGTTTGGACTAGATGGACGTATGTCTTTATACAACCTCCAATACTATGTTACTAATGTAACTGTTGTACAGCACATTATGGGGTAGGGTATAAAGGTTGGATAGCATGGACGTATGTCTTTTACAACCTCCAATCACGTTACTATGTAACTGTTGTACAGAAATTATGGGTAGGGTATAAAGGTTGACTAGATGACGTATGTCTTTTACACCCGCCAATCTACTGTTACTATGTAACTGTTGTTATAGACATTATGGGTAGGGTATAAGGTTTGGACTAGATGGACGTATGTCTTTATACAACCTCCAATACATGTACTATGTAACTGTTATACAGACATTATGGTAGGGTATAAAGGTTGGACTAGATGGACTATGTCTTTAACTAACCTCCCAATACTATGTTACTATTAAACTGTTATAACAGACATTATGGGTAGGGTTATAAGGTGGATGGACTAGATGGACGTATGTCTTTATACAACCTCCAATACTATGTTACTATGTAACTGTTATACAGACATTATAGGTAGGGTAGAAAGGTTGTACTAGATGGACGTATGTCTTTATACAACCTCCAATGCTACGTTACTATGTAACTGTTAGATAGACACTATGGGTAGGTAAAGACTGGTGTTCTCTTTACCTAGTTAGGACCGACGAGGTTGGGGTTCCCTTTACCTAGTTAGGACCATCCAGGTTGGGGTTCCCTTTACCTAGTTAGGACCGTCCAGGTTGGGGTTCCCTTTACCTAGTTAGGACTGTTCAGGTTGGGGTTCCCTTTACCTAGTTAGGACTGGACCAGGTTGGGTTCCCTTTACCTAGTTAGGACCGTCCGGTTGGGGTTCCCTTTACTAGTTGGACTGTTCGGTTGGGGTTCCCTTTACCTAGTTAGGACCATCGCAGGTTGGGGTTCCCTTAACTTTTTAGGACCTCCAGTTTGGGTGCCCTTACAAGTTAGGACCGTCCAGGTTGGGGTTCCCTTTACCTAGTTAGGACCGTTCAGGTTGGGGTTCCCTTTACCTAGTTAGGACCGTTCAGGTTGGGGTTCCCTTTACCTAGTTAGGACCATCCAGGTTGGGGTTCCCTTTACCTAGTTAGGACTGTCCAGGTTGGGGTTCCCTTTACCTAGTTAGGACCGTCCAGGTTGGGGTTCCCTTTACCTAGTTAGGACCGTCCAGGTTGGGGTTATCTTTACCTAGTTAGGACCGTCCAGGTTGGGGTTCCATTTACCTAGTTAGGACCGTCCAGGTTGCGGTTATCTTTACCTAGTTAGGGCCGTCCAGGTTGGGGTTCCCTTTACCTAGTTAGGACTGTCCAGGTTGGTGTTCCTTTTACCTAGTTAGGACTGTCCATGTTGGGGTTACCTTTACCTAGGTAGGACCGTCCAGGTTGGGGTTCCCTTTACCTAGTTAGGACCGTCCAGGTTGGGGTTCCCTTTACCTAGTTAGGACCGACCAGGTTGGGGTTCCCTTTACCTAGTTAGGACCGTTCAGGTTGGGGTTCCCTTTACCTAGTTAGGACCATCCAGGTTGGGGTTCCCTTAACCTTGTTAGGACCGTCCAGGTTGGGGTTCCCTTTACCTTGTTAGGACTGTCCAGGTTGGGGTTCCCTTTACCTAGTTAGGACCGTCCAGGTTGGGGTTCCCTTTACCTAGTTAGGACCATCCAGGTTGGGGTTCCCTTTACCTTGTTATGACCATCCAGGTTGGGGTTCCCTTTACCTAGTTAGGACTGTCCAGGTTGGGGTTCCCTTTACCTAGTTAGGACTGTCCAGGTTGGGGTTCCCTTTACCTAGTTAGGACTGTCCAGGTTGGGGTTCCCTTTACCTAGTCAGGACCGTCCAGGTTGGGGTTCCCTTTACCTAGTTAGAGTCAGTGGGGTTCCCTTTACATAGTTAGGATGCCAGGTTGGGGTTCCCTTTACCTTGCCTGTAGGACCGTCCAGGTTGGGGTTCCCTTAAGTTAGGACTGTCCAGGTTGGGTTCCTTTACTTGTGGACCATCCGGTTGGGGTTCCCTTTACCTAGTTAGGACCGTCCAGGTTGGGGTTCCCTTTACCTAGTTAGGACCGTCCAGTTTGGGGTTCCCTTTACCTTGTTAGGACCGTCCAGGTTGGGGTTCCCTTTACCTAGTTAGGACCGTCCAGGTTGCGGTTCCCTTTACCTTGTTAGGACTTTCCAGGTTGGGTTCCCTTTACCTAGTTAGGACCATCCAGGTTGGGGTTCCCTTTACCTAGTTAGAACCATCCAGGTTGGGGTTCCCTTTACCTAGTTAGGACTGTCCAGGTTGGGGTTCCCTTTACCTAGTTAGGACCGTCCAGGTTGGGGTTCCCTTTATCTAGTTAGGACTGTCAGGTTGGGGTTCCCTTTACCTAGTTGGAGACCGTCCGGTTGGGGTTCCCTTTATCAGTAGGACGTCCAGGTTGGGGTTCCCTTTACCTAGTTAGGACTGTCCAGGTTGGGGTGGTTCCCTTTACCTAGTTAGGAATGTCCAGGTTGGGGTTCCTTTACCAGTTAGGACCATCCAGGTTGGGGTTTCCCTTTACTAGTTAGGACCGTCCAGGATGGGGTTCCCTTACCTAGTGAGGACCGTCCAGGTTGGGGTTCCCTTATCTAGTTAGGACCGTCCAGGTTGGGTTCCCTTTACCTAGTTATGGGAACGTCCAGTTTGGGGTTCCCTTTACCTAGTTAGGACCGCCCAGTTGGGGTTCCCTTTACCTAGTAGGACCGTCCAGGTTGGGGTTCCCTTTATCTAGTTAGGACTGTCCAGGTTGGGGTTCCCTTTACCTAGTTAGGACCTTCCAGGTTGGGGTTCCCTTTACCTAGTTAGGACCATCCAGGTTGGGGTTCCCTTTACCTAGTTAGGACCGTCCAGGTTGGGGTTCCCTTACCTAGTTAGGACCGTCCAGGTTGGGGTCCCTTTACCTAGTTAGGACCGTCCGGTGGGGGTTATCCCCCAGTTTTTACACTGTCGCACGTACACAGATAGGTGTGGTATGAGGATTGGATTGGTTATCATTTTGTACAATGTAACCCCCTGTGTACACTGTATTAATACCCAACTGGATATGTCAGGAGGGAACCAAGCGGGAGACGGGGAGATGGAATGTCAGTATACAGCTGGCACGGGGAGGAAGAGGATGGAAGTGGCAGAGCGGAACATACAGTAGGATAGGGCAGGTGCAGTTATATTTATCTTACTTTAAGGTCAGGGGTGCGTCCCCCCCTCCCTTCCCTTCTCATTCCTGAGTCCTTGAAAAGGACAGGGTAACAGGAGAACGATGTGACCTCTGGCAAGTGGCAGTAAAAGGGGAGGAGGGGGGCACAGCCGGTCCCAAGCAGTGGTGGAAACCACCAGACCCCCAGTTATTAAACTCAATGAGACCCCAATCACGCATCATCTCCACAGTTACCTTGCAGGGGCTGGATCTGAGGGAGGTAGAGGGTCGCCCCTCTAGTAATAGGGATCACGAAATCCAAACACCCACAATCCTCTTGGGTCTTATTGGCCCTACGGGACACAAGTAGTTTTGTTTTCCTATTTTAAAGGGGAAATTCACTGAATCACCTGGAAGAATGTTATGGAAATGATACAATGTGGCCAATAGATAATAATAAAAGATTTCCCATCATGTGTCATTTCCTAGGGTCCGGGCCTGTTCCTGCCATGGGATTGTCCCGCCCAGTCTCCCACCCCCTCCCCTACTATCACTTAGAGATATTTGCCCTGTTGTCAAGCGCTGCCTCTGGGTTCCCTTTAATGACCTTCTGACCCCATCAGCTGTTGGCAGAAACAAACTGTAACTGTATTTATATGATAGTGACACATGTTTATCCTGTAAACCATAGAGTTGAACATAACAACCCCCCTCCAATAAAGGATCTCAGATACACAGGGCAGGTGTGAAAGGGCGGTCCTGTAAAATGTAATAGTAATATATATCGTATTATTGTGGATTTATATAGCGCTAACATCTTCGCTTTACACAATGACATGATTACATTCACATCAGGTCCCTCCGAAGAGTTACAATCTAAGCACATATATGAACATACAACCTATCAGTATGCTTTATGATTGTGGGGGAAACCGGGTACCCGGAGGAACCCACGCAAGCACGGGAGAACATAACAAACTCGTTTGCAGATGTGTCCAAGGGTGGAATCGAACTCAGGACTTCAGCGCTGCAAGGGATCAGTGCAGCCACAACGATTGTTACTGCATAGACTGACAACGAGTTATCGCATAGACTGACAACGAGTTATCGCATAGGAACTGACAAACGAGTTATCGCCATAGACTGACAACGGAGTTATCGCATAGACTGACAACGAGTATCGCCATTGAACTGACAACGAGTTATCCGATAGACTGACAACGAGTTACGCATAGACTGACAACGAGTTATCGCATGACTGACAAGATTATCGCTGACTGACACGAAAGTTATCTGCATACGAACTGACAAACGAGTGATCGCATAGACTGACAACGAGTTATCGCATAGACTGACAACAGTATCGCATCGACTGACATCGAGTTATCGCATAGACTGCAACGATCGAACTGACAACGAGGATCGCTGATACAGACGCAGTGACAACGAGTATCGCATAGACTGACAACGAGTTATCGCATAGACTGAAGTTATCGCAAGACTGAGAACGAGTTATCGCATAGACTGACAGCGAGTTATCGCATAGACTGACAGCGAGTTATCTCATAGACTGCTAGAGAGCAGATTACCCTTAGCTGTTGGATAGACGGTGAATTAATGTGTCTGTTACATTGTTTGGTAAGTTATAAACATCGCTATTCAGAATAAACTGAACAAAGTTTTATTTTTGACTTTAGTTCTCCTTTAATGTGGTCAGTGAATTATAGTGGTGACAGTCCGTCCCACCTCAGTGACCTCATGATTGTCCCAAAGGACACAGGACTGGGGAGGGATGATGTCCTGTTCCCATGTCTGTCCCCTCCCGTATCGGTGCAGCAGTCCAGTCCCCCTGTCACTAGCATGGTATATAAAGGGAAGCTACTAGTCTGGGTTACACTTGCACCTCCAGCCACACTAAGGAGCCATGTAAGACCATGGAGCTCAGTAACTATATATTATATACAGGCTATAGGGGTGTCTATGTTATATACAGGCTATAGGGATGTCTATGTTATATACAGGCTATAGGGGTGTCTATGTTATATACAGGCTATAGGGATGTCTATGTTATATACAGGCTATAGGGGTTTGTCTATGTTATATACGGCTATAGGGTGTCTATGTTATAATACAGCTATAGGGATGTCTATTTAATAGATGTATATGTTATATACAGGCTATAGGGGGTTATGTTATATACAGGCTATAGGAGTCTGTTATATACAGGCTATAGGGATGTCTATTATATAGATGTATATGTTATATACAGGCTATAGGGATGTCTATGTTATATACAGGCTATAGGGATGTCTGTTATATACAGGCTATAGGGATGTCTATTATATAGATGTATATGTTACAGGCTATAGGGGTGTCTATGTTATATACAGGCTATAGGGATGTCTGTTATATACAGGCTATAGGGGTGTCTATGTTATATACAGGCTATAGGGGTGGTCTATGTTTATATACAGGCTAGGGGATGCTCTATGTTATATACAGGCTATAGGGGTGTCTATGTTATATACAGGCTATAGGGATGTCTGTTATATACAGGCTATAGGGGTTCTTGTTTGTCATGTGTATACAGGCTATAGGGGTGGTCTATGTTATATACAGGCTATAGGGATGTCTCTTGTATATACAAGGATATGGGATGTCTATTATATAGATGTCTATGTTATATACAGGCTATAGGGGTGTCTATGTTATATACAGGCTATAGGGGGTGTCTATGTTATATCCAGGCATGGACAGCTATAGGATGTCTATGTTATATACAGGCTATAGGGTGTCTATGTTCTTATTACAGGCTTATAGGGGGTGTCTATGTTAATACAGGCTAAAGGGATGTCTATGTTATTATACGGACTATAGGGATGTCTAGTTATATACAGGCTATAGGGGATGTCTATGTTATATAAGGCTATAGGGGTTTCTATGTCTATGTTATATTACAGGCTATTGGGGTGTCTATGTTATATAAGGCTATAGGGATGTTTTTATAAGAGGTCTTGTTATACAGGCTAATAGGGGTATGTCTATGGGCTATATACAGGCTATGGGATGTATGTTATATACAGGCTGGCTGGCTACTAGGGGAGATGTCTATGTTATATACAGGCTATAGGGATGTCTATGTATATACAGGCTATAGGATGTCTAGTTATATACAGGCAATAAGGAGTGTCTATGTTATTACTATAGGAGTCATGTTATAACAGGTATAGGGAGTTATGTTATATACAGGCTTTGGGAATGTCATGTTATATACAGGCATAAGATGTACTATGTTATCATACAGTTATATGAGGATGTCTATTTATATACAGGCTATAGGGAGTCTTGTTATATAAGTGCTATAGGTGTCTATGTAATATACAGGCTATTGTGGTGTCTAGTCATACAGGCATAAGGATTGTCTATGTATATACAGCTATAGGGATGTCTGTTTATATAGATGTCTATGTTATATACAGGTATAGGGATTGTCTATTTATATAAGCTATGGGGTGTCTATGTTCATACAGTCTAGGAGTCTATGTTTTACAGGCATAGGGAGTCTGTTATATAGATGGTCTATGTTTATACAGGTATCGGGATGTCTATGTTTATATACAGCTATTGGGTGTCTATGTTCATTAAGCTATAGGGATGTCTATGTTAATACAGGCCTCATAGGGATGTCTGATCTGTTATATACAGGCATATGGATATATGTTATATAGATCTATGTTATATACAGACTATTGGGAGTCTATGTTATATTACAGGCTATAGGGATGTCTGTTATAAAAGATGTCTATGTGTTTTACAGGCTATAAGGATGTCTCTATGTTATACAGGCTATAGGGATGTCTGTGTATATAGAGGTCTATGTTATATACAGACTATTGGGATTGTCTATGTAATACAGCTATTATAGGGTGCTCTGTTATAAAGATGTCTATGTTGTAGTACAGGCTAAAGGGATGGTCTATGTTATATACAGGCATTGGATGTCTATGTTATATACAGCTATAGGGATGTCTTGTATATAGAAGGCTATAGGGATGGTCTGTTATAAAGGATGGGTAGGTTGTATACGGCTATAGGGATGTTATGTTATATACAGGCTATTGGGATGTCTATGTTATATACAGGCTATTAGGGTGTCTGTTATATACAGGCTATTGGTGTGTCTGATGATTACAGGCTCTAGGGGTTGTCTATGTTATATACAGGACTATAGGGATGTCTATGTTATATACAGCTATAGGAGTCTATGTATATAAGGTATAGGGATGGCTTTATAACAGGCATAGGGATGTCTGTTATATACAGGTATAGGGATGTCTAGTTATATACAGGCTCCACAAGGGGGTCTATGTATATACATGGCTATAGGGCGGATGTGTTAGTTATATAGATGTTGTTTATAGACAGCTATTGGGTGTTCTGTTATATCAGGCTATACAGGATGTCTGTTATATAAGGCTAAGGGATGTCTGTTATATCGGCTAATGTTATATACAGGCTACAGGGTTGTCTATGTTATATACAGGCTATAGGGATTCTGTTATATACAGGCTATAGGGATGTCTATGTTATATACAGGCTACAGGGGTGTCTATGTTATATACAGGCCATAGGGATGTCTGTTATATACAGGCTATAGGGATGTCGTTATATACAGGCTATTACTGTATCTGTGCTGTGTGTACATGTCATGGGGGTGGAATGTTAATGTGATACGGTACCTGTGCTGTGATAATGTCATCTTTAACTGTCTGTACTGTACCTTTGTTGTGTGTAATGTATGAAGACTCCTTCTCCCATTTGCCTTTTTGCTGCTGCATAATTAATGCCCTCTGCTGACATGATGACTTTTACACAGGGCTAATTATAGACCCATTCAAAAATCTGGAACTTGACCAAACCAACACACTGCACCCTCATAACCACTGAAAGGCAATTGCATCTAACACCATTAATAATACTCAGTACTTTATACAGAGAGGGGAGATCATTATCAGGGTACAGACACTCGGTACGTTATACAGAGAGGGGAGATCATTATAGGGTACGACACTCAGTAGGTGTATACAGAAGGGGAGATCAGTACAGGGTCAGAACTCACGTTATACAGAGAGGGGAGATCATTATCAGGTACAGACACTCACGTACGTTATAACAGAGAGGGGAGATCATTATCAGGGTACAGACACTCGGTACGGTATTACAGGAGGATCATTATCAGGGTACAGACACTCGGTACGTTATACAGAGAGGGGAGATCATTATAGGGTACAGACACTCGTACGTTATACAGAGAGGGGAGAGATTTCAGGGTACAGACACTCGGTTACGTTATACAGAGAGGGAGATCATTATCAGGGTACAGACACTCATAGTAGTTACAGAGAGGGGGATCATCATCAGGTACAGACACTCAGTACGTTATACAGAGAGGGGAGACATATACAGGTACAGACACTCGGTACGTTATACAGAGAGGGGAGATCATTATCAGGTAAAGACACTCAGTACTTTATCATAGAGGGGATGTCATATCAGTGGACAGAACTAAGTTACGTTATACGAGCGAGGGGAGATCATTATCAGGTACAGACCAATCGGTACGTTATACACGAGAGGGCAGATCATTATCAGGGTAACAACCCACTCAGTACGTTATACAGAGAGGGGAGAATCATTATCGAATCGGGTACCAGACCACCTCGGTTAACGTTATACAGAGAGGGAGATCATTATATCAGGGTACAGACACTCGTACTTTATACAGAAGGGGGCGATCATCTTCAGGGTACAGGACACCGGTTACTTATACAGAGTAGGGGAGATCATTACAGGGTACACGACACTCGGGTATACGTTATACAAGAGAGGAGATCTCTATCAGGGTACAGACACTCGGTACTTTATACAGAGAGGTTGAGATCATATCAGAGTAACGACACTCAGTACGTTATACAGAAGAGGGGAGAGATTATCAGGGTTACAGACACCAGTACGTTTATACAGAGAGGGGAGAATCATTATCATGGTACAACACTCGGTACGTTATACAGAGGGGAGATCATTATCGAGGGTACAGACACTCGGTAACGTTATACAGAGAGGGGAGATTCATTATCAGGATCCAGACACTCGGTACGTTATAAACTGAGAGGGGAGATCATTATCAGGTCAGACCACTCAGTACGTTATACAGAGGAGGGAATCATCTATCAGGGTACAGACACTCAGTACTTATACAGAGAGGGTAGATCATTCAGGTACAGACCTCGTGTAAGTTATACATAGAGGGGAGATAAGTTATCATGGTACAGCCACTCAGTACGTTATACATAGAGGGGAGATCATTATCAGGTACAGACACTCGGTACGTTATACAGAGGGGATGATCAGTTATCGGGTACAGAACACTCGGTCCGTTATACAGAAAGGGGAGATCATTATCAGGAGCCAGACACTCAATACGTAATACAGAGAGGGGAGATCATTATCAGGGTAAGTCTCACTCTACGTTATACAGAAGAGGGGAGATATTATCAGGGTAAGACACCAGTACGTTTATACAGAGGTTTGCGGAGATTATGGAGACACAAACTCATACTTATAAACAAAGGATGACAAGGAAACACTCAGACTGTTATACAGAGAGGGGAGATCATATCAGGTACAGACACTCAGTACGTTATACGAGAGGGGAGACATCTCATGAATACATCAAGTACCAAGGAGATCATCGTCGAACGGTAACGTTATACAGAGAGGGGAGATTCATTATCATGGTCAGCAGACACTCGTACGTTATACAGAGGAGGGGAGTCATTATCAGGGGTACAGACACTAGGTCGATTATACAGAGAGGGGAGATCATTATCAGGTACAGACACTCGGTACGTTATACAGAGGAGGAATCCTTATCAGGGTCCCAGACCACTCGCGTTACGTTTATAACAGGAGGGGAGATCATTTCAGGGTATACAGACACTCGAGTTATAAGCAGAGATGGAGATCATTCCGGGTTACAGACACTCGATACGTTATCACAGAGAGGGGGATCATTCATCAGGGACAGACACTCTGGTCTATAACAAGAGGGGAGATCATTATCAAGGGTAACGGAGACAACTCGTACGTTTTACAAGAGGGAGATACATTATCAGGTACAAGACACTCGGTACGTTATACAGAGAGGGAGATCATTATAGGGATACAGACACTCTTACGTTATACACGGGAGAGGGGAGATCATATCAGTGGTACAGACACTCGAGTACGTATATTCAGAGAGGGGGAAGATATTAGCGGGACAGACACTCAGTTACGTTATACAGAGAGGGGAATCCATTTCAGTGGTACATACACTCAGTTACGGCTTTACAGCAAGGGAGATCATTAATCAGGTACACACCGCAGTACGGTTACAGAGGAGGGGAATCATTATCAGGTTACAGACAACTCATTACGTCTATCGAGAGGGAGGATATCATTATCCGAGGGTACAGAACACTCAGGTACGTTATACAGAGGAGGGAGATCATTATAAGGGTGACAACACGCGTAGCGTTACTACAGAGAGGGGAGATCATTATCAGGTACAGACACTCGAATACGTTATACCGAGAGGTGAGATCATTATTCCAGGGTAAGACACTCAGTACGTTATACAGAGAGGGGAGTCATTAATCAGGGGTACGACACTCAATACGTTATAAGAGAGGGGAGGATCATTATCAGGGTCTAGACACTCGGACGTTATACAGAGAGGGGAAGCTCATTATCAGGGTACAGACACTAAGTACGTTATACAGAGAGGGGAGATCAATCGGGCTTACGGACACTCAGTTACGTTTACAGAGAGGGCGAGATCATTATCAGGTGTAAAGTACACACAGTAAGTTATACAGAGAGGGGTCATTATCAGGGTATTCAGACCACTCAGTCAAGTCTATAACAGAGAGGTGAGAATCATATCATGGACAGGACACTCGTACGTTATACAGAGCAGGGGGAGATCATTATCTAGGGTACAGACACTCGGTACGTTATACAGAGACGAGGAAGATCACTTATCAGGGTACAGGACTCACGCTACGTTATAACAGACGCCAGGGGAGTGATCATTATCAGGTTACAGGACACTCATTACGTCTTTATAAGAGAGGGAGATCATTATCAGGTACGAACTCAGTCGTTATACAGAGGAGGGGCGGGAGATCATTATCAGGGTACAAAACTCAGTACGTTATACAGAGAGGTGAGATCATTATCAGGGTACGACATCAGTACGTTATACAGAGAGGGGAGATAATTATCAGGGTACAGACACTCAGACGTTATACAGAGAGGAGGATCATTATTATGGTACAGACACTCAGTACGTTATACAGAGAGGGGAGATCATTATAGGGGAAGACACTCGTACGTATACAGAGAGAGGACGACTCCTTATCAGGGTAAGACACTAAGTACATATACAGAGCGGGGAGATCATTATCAGGGTCTTGTGTCCCCATATGTCCCTGTCCGTACCCTGTACCCATCACAGAACCATCTCTTATACAGACCCCCCACTCACATTGCTTCCTCCCACCTTAAACCTTTCTCTCTTGTGGCTCCCGTCCTCTGGAATTCTATTCCCCTCTCTCTACGTCAAGAAAAAACCTCAATAAAGAAGTTTAAATCTAACCTCTCATCCTATCTCTCTGAGCACAGCACAGCATAGGACTGTTAACACTGCACCAGTTATTTACTATGGCACTTCCACCCTTTCCTATGTATCTGTATGTTACCCACCTAATTAGATTGTAAGCACTAGGGTCAGGGACCTCTTTCCTCATGTTACGTTTCAAGTACTGGTATATTTCATGATGCTCATACTTAATTATATATTTATGTACTGTCCCCCTTGTACTTTTTGTATCCTATATTGTACAGCGCTGCATTCCCTAGTGGCGCTATATAAATAAACATATACATACATACATACTGTATAATCTGTATTGTTATAATGTACAGCACTGCTTCCCCAAGTGGCGCTATATAAATATACATATACATACATACTGTATAATCTGTATTGTTATAATGTACAAGCATTATTCATTATTTAGATGATTTTTTATTTATAGGCCCCAAGGAGTCAACACAATGTGAGCATTTCCTGAACTCGTTTAAATATTTAATGGGCAAATTTGGAGTCCCCTTATCTACAGATAAAACAGTGGGCCCGGCGACTGTGCTGTCCTTTTTGGGCATCGAAATCGACACAGAAAAAATGGAGTTTCGGCTCCCGGCTGATAAAGTTAGGGATATTCTGCTAGCGGTTTCAGTGTTCCTACAAGCTAAAAAAGTTACACTACGGCAAGTCCAATCATTGCTGGGATCACTGAACTTTGCTTGCAACATTATGCCAATGGGCAGGGTGTTTTCCAGGAGATTATCTTTGGCCACGCGGGGAGTCCCATCCCCTCATCATCACATTCGAATATCACGGGAGGTGAGGGCAGATTTGGGGGTATGGCACTCCTTTCTGGAAAAATACAACGGTAGGACTTGCCTGCAAGGGGAAGAAAATACCAACTTTGACCTACAGTTGTTCACCGATGCAGCAGGTTCAGTAGGTTTCGGGGCCATTCTAGGGTCAGCATGCTGTATTGTTTATAATGTACAGCGCTGCGTACCAAGTGGCGCTTATCAGACATATACTACTACTGTATAATCTGTATTTTTTTTTTTTTTTTTTTTTTTTTTTTTTTTGTTTTTTTTTTGGTTTTTTTTTTTTTTTTGTTTGTAATAATGTAACATCGCTGGTGTAACCCCGTGGCGCTATAAATAAACATATACATACATACTGTATAATCTGTATTGTTATAATGTACGCACTGTGTACCCAAGTGGCGCTATATAAACTAACATATACATACATACTGTATATCTGTATTGTTATAATGTACAGTGCGCTGTCCCCAAGTGGCGCTATATAATAAACATATACATACTACTGTATAATCTGTGTTGTTATAATGTACAGCGCGCGCCCCAAGTGGCGCTATATAAATAAACATATACATACATACTGTATAATCTGTATTGTTATAATGTACAGCGTCTGGTACCCCAAGTGGCGCTATATAAATAAACATATACATACATACATACTGTATAATCTGTATTGTTATAATGTACAGCCTGCGTCCCCAAGTGGCGCTATATAAATAAACATATACATACATACTGTATAATCTGTATTGTTATAATGTGCAGCCTTTTACCCAAGTGGCGCTATATAAATAAACATACATACTTCTGTATAATCTGTATTGTTATAATGTACAGCGCGTGTCCCCAGTGGCCTATATATATAAACATATACATCATACTGTATAATCTGTATTGTTATAATTACAGTGCTGTGCCCCAAGTGGCGCTATTAAATAAACATATACATACCATACTGTATAATCTGTATTGTTATAATGACAGTCGCTGTGTACCCAAGTGCGCTTATAAATAAACATATACATACATACTGTATAATCTGTATTGTTATAAGTGTACAGCGCTGTGTCCCCAAGTGGCGCTATATAAATAAACATATACATACATACTGTATAATCGTGTTGTTATAATGTACAGCGCTGTGTCCCCAAGTGGCGATATAAATACACATATACCTACATACTGTATAATCTGTATTGTTATAATGTACAGCGCTGTGTACCCAATGGCGCTATATAAATAAACATATACATACATCTGTATAATCTGTAGGTTATAATGTACAGCGCTGTGTCCCCAAGTGGCGTGTATATAAATAAACATATACATACATACTGTAATATCTGTATTGTTATAATGTACAGCGCTGTCCCCAAGTGGCGCTATATAATAAACATATACATACATACTGTATAATCTGTATTGTTATAATGTACAGCGCTGTGTACCCCAAGTGGCGCTATATAAATAAACATATACATACATACTGTATAATCTGTATTGTTATATGTACAGCGCTGGTCCCCAGTGGCGCTATATAATAACATATACATACATACTGTATAATCTGTATTGTTATAATGTACAGCGCTGTGTCCCAGTGGGCGCTATATAAATAAACATATACATACATACTGTATAATTGTATGTTATAATACAGCGCTGTGCCCCAAGTGGCGCTATATAAATAAACATATACATACATACTGTATAATCTGTATTGTTATATGTACAGCGCTGTGTCCCCAAGTGGCGCTATATAAATAAACATATACATACATACTGTATAATCTGTATTGTTAAATGTACAGCGCTGTGTTCCCAAGTGCGCTATATAAATAAACATATACATACATACTGTATAATCTGTTTGTTATAATGTCAGCGCTGTGTCCCCTGGCGCTATATAAATAAACATATACATACATACTGTATATATGTATTGTATAATGTACAGCGCTGTGTCCCCAAGTGGCGCTATATAAATAATATACATACATACTGTATAATCTGTATTGTTATAATGTACAGCACTGTGTCCCCAAGTGGCGCATATAAATAACATATACATACATACTGTATAATCTGTATTGTTATAATGTACAGTGCTGCGTCCCCAAGTGGCGCTATATAAATAAACTATACATACATACTGTATATCTGTTGTATGTATGTAGCAGCGCTGCGCCCCAAGTGGCGCATATAAATAAACATATACATCATACTGTATAATCTGTATTGTTATAATGTACACGCTGTTCCCACAAGTGGCGCTATATAAATAACATATACATACAATACTGTAAATCTGTATTGTTATAATGTACAGCCTGCTGTCCCCAAGTGGCGCTTATAAATAAACATATACATACATACTGTATATCTGTATTGTTATAATGTACAGCGCTGTCCCAAGTGGCGCTATTAAATAAACATATACATACATACTGTATAATCTGTATTGTTATAATGTACAGCGCTGTGTCCCCAAGTGGCAGCTATATAATAATACAATACATACATACTGTATAATCTGTATTGTTATAATGTACAGGCGCATGTCCCCAAGTGGCGCTATATAAATAAACATATACATACATACTGTATATCTGTATTGTTATAATGTACATGCTGTGTACCCAAGTGGCGCTATATAATAACATATACATACATACTGTATAATCTGTATTGTTATAATGTACAGCGCTGCGTCCCCAATTGGCGCTATATAAATAAACATATACATACATATGTATAATCTGTTTGTTATAATGTACAGCGCTGTGTCACCCAGTGGCGCTATATAAAATACATATACATACATACTGTTAATCTGTATTGTTATAATGTACAGCCTGGTACCCAAGTGGCGCTATATAAATAAACATATACTAACATCCTGTATAATCTGTATTGTTATAATGTACAGCGCTGTGTCCCCAAGTGCGTATATAAATAAACATATACTACATCCTGTCTAATCTGTAATTGTTATAATGTACAGCGCTGTTCCCCAAGTGGCGCTATATAAATAAACATATACATACATACTGTATAATCTGTATTGTTATAATGTACACGCTGTGCGTCCCAAGTGGCCTAATAAAATAAACATATACATACATACTTGTATATCTGTATTGTTATAATGTACAGCGCTGTGTCCCAGTGGCGCATATAAATAAACTATCCATACATACTGTATAATCTGTATTGTTATAATGTACAGCTCTGTCCCCAAGTGGCGCTATATAAATAAACATATACATACATACTGTATAATCTGTATTGTTTATGTGTCCAGCGCTGTGTACCCAAGTGGCGCTATATAAATAAACTATCATACTACTGTATAATCTGTATTGTTATAATGACAGCGCTGCTCCCCAGTGCGCTTATATAAATAAACATATACATACATACTGTATAATCTGTATTGTTATAATTTACGCTCTGTATCCCCAGTGGCGCTTATAAATAAACATATACATACATACTGTATAATCTGTATTGTTATAATGTACAGCGCTGTTCCCCAGTGGCGCTATATAATAAACATATACAACATACTGTATAATCTGTATTGTTATAATGTACAGCGCTGTGTCCCCCAGTGGCGCTTATAAATAAACATAACATACATACTGTATAATCTGTATTGTTAAATGTACAGCGCTGTGTCCCCAAGTGGCGCTAATAAATAAACTATACATACATACTGTTAATCTGTATTGTTTATAATGTACAGCGCTGTGTACCCAAGTGGCGCTATAATAAACATATACATACATACTGTATAATCTGTATTGTTATAATGTACAGCGCTGTGTCCCCAAGTGGCGCTATATAATAAACATATACATACATACTGTATAATCTTATTGTTATAATGTACGCGCTGTGTCCCCAAGTGGCGCAATAATAAACATATTACATACATACGTTAATCTGTGGTTATAATGTACCAGCGCTGTGTCCCAAGTGGCGCTTATAATAAACATATACATACATACTGTAATCATCGGCTATTGTTATAATGTAACACACTGTGTCCAAGTGACATCTATATAAAACATATACCTCATACTGTATAATCTGTATTGTTATAATGTACGTGTCTGTGTCCCACAAGTGGCGCTATATAAATAAACATATACATACATACTGTATAATCTGTATTTAATAATTACAGCTCTGTGTCCCCAAAGGTAGCGCATATAAATAAAACATAACATACAACTGTCAATAGCTGTTATTGTCTATATGTACAGTGCTGCGCCCCAAGTGGCCCGCTATATAAATAAACATTGATCATACATACAACTGTATAATCTGTATTGTTCATAATGACAGCCTGCGTCCCCAGTGGCGCTATATAAATAACATATACATACATACTGTATAACTGTATTGTTTATAATGTACAGAGGCTGCGTCCCAAGTGGCGCTATATAAATAACATTTCATACAACACTGTATATCTGTATGTTATAATTGTACAGCCGCTGGTACTCCACGTGCGAAATAAATAAACATTTATACATACCAACTGTATAAAGTCGTATTGTTATAATGTACAGCGCTGTGTACCCAAGTGGCCTATATAAATAAACATTACATACATACTGTATAATCTTATTGTATAATATGTACAGCGCTGTGGACCCAGTTGGCGCTATATATAATAAAACATATACATAAACGCAAGCTCCGCCCGGTGAGGAGGCGGGGCGCCTGACCGCGGGGGGTAAAAGGGGGCTTTACCGGGATGATGGGATTGCAGTCTCCCTCCTTCGGTCCACGGGAGCTGGCGCGGCCGTGTGAATGACTCATCGCGGTGCTGCGCGATGTGATTGGGTCCGCGCCGTAAGCCTCTCGGATCGGGGGAGATTGTGGAGCGTGAATGTTAGGCCCCCTATATAAGCTGAGCCACGAGGGATCGGGTGCCATTTTGATTGGTAAATTGCGGTAAGACCCAGGTTCTTTATCCGGAGCACACACTATCAGCAGGATGGCTAATAGAGAGGCAGAAGAGATGCTGAAAGGGTAAGGAGAGGATTGGTTTGGAGGGCAGGGTGGCTAGGAGATTTCTGGGAGCGGAGGGCCTCCACAGCGCCAGTTAGGACCAAGAGGCCAGGCCCCTTACTAGGGCCTCCAGAGGGGCAGCAGAAGGCCTGTGCGCCACTCTTTCCCCCCTGCCAACTTAGTCCAGTCTCCCACCCCTCACCAGGAAGCGACGGGGGGCTCACAGGCAAGCGAGGGGCTGCAGTACTGGCCAGAGTAGGAATGGGTAGACAGTTACCCGCCCATTTGCTGTACAATCCACCCCAAGGTACGGTGGAACTGCAACCACCCTCAGTTATCGACGGTTGATGAGGAGCCTACCCCTCGTCGCTCCCACTCCAGCATCACTAGAAGGAGGTCACGGGGTTAAGTAGGTTTTACTCCGTTACACAGAGAGTGAGACAACCAGCCGAGGCGGCGGCGTCTGCTAGGGAAGTGGCCAGAGACGCAGGGGGGGTCCGGTCATAGCACAGAAGGGGATGAATTTGTGGATTGCCAGGTCCACGGTGAGAGGTCTCACTCCGGCTGCGGTGCGGATCAGAGACTGCGACGTCAGAAGGCAGGGCGGCCCGTAGGGCGGACAAAGAGAGGAGGCAGGAGTAGGAGAGCGAGGTATTCATCCTCGGAGGATACAGTAAGGGTCACGTAGTAGCTATCATCGGAGAATCGCATAGGAAGGACAGGCGTAGTACAAGGTCACACTCCAGGGATTATGGGAGAGCGGTAGATCCCGTTCCGGTGGCCGCAGATCCCGGGCGTTCGGTCCTCAACTTCAGAGGAGAGCAGAGCCTGCAGCATGGCGGGCATCGGCGAGAAAAGGCGTCAAGACGGCGGTTTCTTGGAAGGACAACCCATCAGTCGGGGTCGAACCACAGTGACTGGGGGTCCATCCGGTGCCAGAAACATCAGAGCGGTGAGTACTCTGCGCAGGGGCATGGGAAGCAGCGGCGGGGGTAATGGGGAGAGTTGGTTCAGGTGTTGAAAGCCCTCATGGAAAGATGAAAAACTGCCCGCTCTGGCCACAAGGGGCTACCACTTCAAGTGGGGGAGGCGGCCCCCTCAGCCTGGTCTACAGTTCCCTCAGTTGGAGCCCTAAAGGAGTCATATTTTGTGAGGTAGGCCCACTGGGGGTGCACATAACTGACTGCGCAAAAGATAAAAATTTGAAAATTAGTTTTTTGACATGTGGTCACTGGTTGTCCCAGACATGGTGTCGGTGGAAAGAAATTGGAAAACGGAAAAGGGGAAAAGAAACCGAAGGTGCAAAATCTTTGGTAATTGGGTACAGGCCTTTTGTGTTATGGCGGGGGATAATTGGTCGAAGAGCCCGCATAAATGCTCAGAATTATTCGTATATCTGGGACTTGATATACGGGGCATACACAACTTATGGGGGTCGGCTTGGTGGCAGTACGACAAATTTTAGGAGGAGACTGCGGTAAGACCGGACATAGGATGGAATAGGAAGCTCGGATTCATGGATTAGGATATGCTTGGCCCAAAGGGGCCAGCGATGCCTGCCACCAGTTCAGATTGGTAGCACACTCCAGGCAGCAGGGAGGGTAAATCGGGCCCCTGCTGGTTATTCAATCAGGGCCATTGCAAATTTGTGCAGCATGTAGGTTCAGGCATTGATTGTTCCTTTTGTGGGGGAAGACGGCCATTCAGCTGAAAATGTTTAGAAAATCCCCCCCCCTCTTAGGAGAGGCGCTGGGGGCAGGGCGCGAACGCCAGTGAACTTGGCACGCAATGCAGCCATGGCTAGAGGTTTACCCTCAGAAGGAAGCGGCAAAGCTATCAGCCAGGGGTTTGATCAGGTTTTAGAATACCGTTTGAATTTTCACAGTTTCCCCACGTTGCGGACAATTTAAAATCAGTTTAGAGAGGCCCCTGATGTTGCTAGGGCGAAGATTTATGCTGAGTAGAACTAGGTTCGTATGGCCGGCCCATTCACTGAGATCCCTTTTTCAACCTGAGAGTTTCACTGTTGGCCTAGTGCCCAAAAAAGAGGGAGGAAATATCGGATGATTCACCACCTATCATTCCCAAAGGCAGTTCAGTGAATGATGCATTAGCAAGCCGAATCGTCATGTGCCTATGTATCTTTGACAGGGCAATTCACCTAGTGAGGAAGACAGGTGGCGGGCCCTGCTGGCCAAATCGGATATTGAATCCGCATTCGGCTACTTCCAATCCATCAGAATGTTTTCACCTACTGGGCTGCAGTTAGATGGTTTATACTACTTGAGCATGTGCTGCCATGGATGTTCTATCTCTTGTTCCCTGTTTGAGACTTTCAGCTCCTTTCTAGAATGGCAGTGGGTTTGAGACCGGTTTCGCTAGCATTATTCATTATTTAGATGATTTTTTTTATTTATAGCCCCAGGAGTCAACACATGTGAGCATTTCCTGAACTCGTTTAAATATTTAAATGGCAAATTTGGAGTCCCCTTATCTACAGATAAAACAGTGGGCCCGGCGATGTGCTGTCCTTTTTGGCATCGAAATCGACACATAAAAAATGGTATTTTTTCGGCTCCCTCTGCTATAAGTTAGGGATATTCTGCAGCGGTTTTCAGTGTTCCTACAAGCTAAAAAGTTACACTACGCAAGTCCAATCATTGCTGGGATCACTGGAACTTTGCTTGCAACATTATGCAATGGGCAGGGTGTTTTCCAGGAGATTATCTTTGGCCACGCGGGGAGTCCATCCCCTCATCATCACATTCGAATATCACGGGAGGTGAGGGCAGATTTGGGGGTATGGCACTCCTTTCTGGAAAAATACAACGGTAGGACTTGCCTGCAAGGGGAAGAAAATACCAACTTTGACCTACGTGTTCACGATGCAGCAGGTTCAGTAGGTTTCGGGGCCATTCTAGGGTCAGCATGGTGTGCGGCAGCTTGGCCAAGCAGCTGGATGGCAGGCAAGTTATGCAAAAACCTTACTTTGTTAGAATTGTTCCCCATAATAGTGTCCATTGAGTTATGGGGCCACCAGATGCAGAACAAAAAGATCTGCTTTTGGACTGACAACATAAGTGTAGTGTATGCCATAAACAACATTACTAGCGCGTCACCAGCGGTGTTGTCCCTATTGCGGCATCTCGTGCTTAGGTGCTTAGAACAAAACGTGTGGTTCAAAGCTAAACATGTTCCTGGAATTCATAATTGTGTGGCCGATGCTTTATCTCGATTTCAGTGGGACGACTTCAGGCGATTGAAACCGGACGCGAACAAGAACGGAGAGGAATGCCCGGAATTCTTGTGGGGGATCGTTGACAAGAGTTGATGCGACTGGTTCAGTCGTCTGTTGCCCCGGCCACATGGGCAAGTCACGGTAAGGCGTGGAGGGAATGGCTACTCCTGGTTGGAAGAAGGGACATCGACCATGTGCTGCAATCTAGGTTAGAGGTGACGTTAGAATATTTGGAACAACTGCGTTCCTCAGGGGTGTCAGGCCTAGTGGCGCAACGGAGGATGGCGGGCCTTTCCTTTTTCTTCAGGTTGCTGGGTTGGAAGGATGTGTCGAAAGAGTTTATTATCACTTCTATTCTAAAAGGTTGGAAAAAAGAGCACGTGGTAAAAGAGGCGAGGCGTCCTATATCCTTTGGTTTATGGGTTAGACTGATAGATGTTCTAAAGGACATTTGCGAGTCGGCCTATGAAGTAGTGCTTTTCAAGGCTAGTTTTGCGCTTGCCTTTTTCGGAGCAATGAGGGTGGGGGAATTAGTATCTCCAAGCTCAAAGAATGCAGGAGGTTTAGCTTCTGAAGATGTTTTTATTTCCCAATCTTTAGTAAGAGTTAGGATTGCACACTCCAAGACAGACATATTTGGGGAGGGAGAATGGTTTTCCATCCTCCCCCTACAATCCCCTAATTGCCCAGTGAAATTGTTGAGGGAATATTATTCGATCAGGTCGATAGCTCCCAGTTTTTTATCTCATCAGGATGGCGCTCCCTTATCCCGTTATCAATTCGAGGCAGTCCTAAAGAAAGCCGTTGGTAAAGTAGGTTTAAACCCGAGAGAGTTTGGCACACATTCATTCAGAATCGGTGCAGCTACTGAAGCATTTTCTTTGGGTTTCTCAGAGGAAAGGGTGCGCAGACTGGGGCGCTGGCGGTCTAATTGTGTGGCGCGTTACATCAGACCAGAGCTGGTGATTAATTAAAATATTCTTTTTCAGGAGCTCAACATCCGACGGTGTGGCTGGTTGGGCATTCGTACCTTTTTTGGGCAGCGCAAAGGGCTGAGGTTCGACCCGGGGGACGTAATCTTGGTTTTCAAGCAGCCACATTGAAATGGAGAGGAATTCGGGGATTGGCATGGTGGCAAATCATGTTGGAGGTGGTTCAAATCAGCCGGGAAGATCCAGGGCCTACTGTTTTGGTCATTCATGCGGCGGGGAATGATATCTGCCGCAACCGCCTTTCGGACTTGGTATACTTGATGAAGGCGGATTTGCTTCGGTTTAGGGCTCTATTCCGGGAAGTAGTGTTGGTCTGGTCTGAAGTGGTGCCGAGGGTGCAGTGGCAAGGAGCCAAAGATTTGGGGGCAGTGGAAAAGGCGAGAAGGGTGCTGAATACAAGGGTATCCAGATTTGTCAGATCCCAAGGGGGTGTAGTCGTGAGACATAGACAACTGGAGGGGGATAATAGGGCTCTGATGAGGCAGGATGGAGTGCACCTAAATGACATCGGGTTGGACATTTTCTTGTCAGGACTACAGGACGGAATAGAGCAGGCTCTTTATTTGTTGGGTGGCGGTCGGAGTTCCGTGTAGGCCTACAGGAACTCCTAGTGGCGGATACATCCTTGCAATGGAATTGGTTAATGGAGCCGTTACATGCCCTCTGGGGACCCAGAGGCGTGGCATTTAGCTTTGGCTACGGCTGGGTTCAATTATTGGAATGCAAGGATGTATGTCTTTAAGATCTTGAAAATTTGTGGAACACATAATGGGAATGTGTCATTGGAATTGTCATAAAAGCTGAAAAGCCTGGGCTAACCGTTCACCCAACACTTGTGTATGTCTCTTATTTATGTATTTTATTATATTTGGTAATATGTTCAGTGGGTGGGGCATAGTATGCCCTTTTCCAGAAGTGGTCTGTATAATCTTATTGTTATAATGTAAGCGCTGTGTACCCAAGTGGTGGCTATAAATAACAATACATACTAATACTGTATAATCTTGTATTGTTATAATGTACAGCGCTGTGTCCCCAAGTGGTGTATTAATAAACATATACATACCATACTGTATAATCTGTATGTTATAATGTACAGCGCTGCGTCCCCAAGTGGCGCTATATAAATAAACATATACATCCATACTGTATAATCTGTATTGTTATAATTATCAGCGCTGTGTCCCCAATGGCTCTATATAAATAACATATACATACATACTGTATAATCTGTATTGTTATATGTACAGCGCTGTGTCCCCAAGAGGCGCTATATAAATAAACATTACATACATACTGTATAATCTGTATTGTTATAATGTACAGCTCTGTGTCCCCAAGTGGCGCTATATATAAAATATACTACATAATGTTATAATCTTATTGTTATAATGTACAGCGTGTGTACCCAAGTTTCGCTATATAAATAAACATATACACCATACTGTAATCCGTATTGGTATAATGTACACGCGCTGTGTCCCCAAGTGGCGCTATATAAATAAACATATACATACCTCTATGTATAATCTGTATCGTTATAAGGTACAGCGCTGTGTACCCAAGTGGCGTATATAACTAAACATATACATACATACCTTATAATCTGTATTGTTATAATGTACAGCGCTGTGTGTCCCCCAAGTGCGCTATATAATAAAACATATACATACTACTGTATATCTGGTATTGTTATAATGTACAGCGCTGTGTCCCCAAGAGGCGCTATAAAATAAAACAATATACATACATACCTGTATAATCTGTATTGTTATAATTGTATCCGCGCGTGTACCCATTTGCCGCTATATAAATAACATATACATCATACTGTATCATATGTATTGTAATATGTACAGCGCTGTGTACCCAAGTGGCGCTATATAAATAAACATATAATACGTACTGTATACTCTGTATTTTTAATGTACAGCGCTGTGTCCCCAAGTGCGCTATATAAATAAACAGTATACCATACATACTTGTATAATCTGTTGTTTATAATGTACAGCGCGCGTCCCCAAGTGGCGCTTATTAAATAAACACATACAATGATACTGTATAATCGTATTGTTCTAATGTACAGCGTGTGTACCCAAGTGGCTATATAAATAAACATTATACATAATACTGATATCTGTATGTTATATGTACAGCGCTGGTCCCATGTGGCGCTATATAAATAACATAACATACATGACTGTTAATCTGTATTGTTATTAAAGTTACAGTGTGTTCCCCAAGTGGTGCTATATAAATAAACATATACATACATACTGTATATCTGTATTGTGTAAAATGTACAGCGCTGTGTACCCAAGTTGCGTTAGATAAAAAACAATATACATAACATACTGTATTCCTCTGTAATTGTTATAATGTACAGTGCTGGGTCCCCAAGTGGCGCTTATAAATAAAACATATAACATACATACTGTATTAATCTGTATTGTTTTAATGTAAGCTCGTGTACCCAAGTGCGTATAATAAATTAAAGCATATACATAATTACGTATAATCTGTAGTTGTTATATGTACAGTGCTGTATCCCAAGTGGCGCTAGTATAAATAAACATATACATACATACGTATAATGCTTATTGCTTTAATGTACAGCGCTGTCCCAAGTGGCGTTATATAAAAAAACATATACAAATACTGTATAACTGTATTGTTATAATGCAGCGCTTTGTGTCACCAAGTGGTGTATATAAATAAACATGATAATACTGTAAATCTGTATTGTTTATATGTACAGTGCTGCGTCCCCAAGTGGCGTCTTATAAATAAACACATACATACATACTGATAATTCTGTATTGTTATATCGTACGTGCTGTGTCCCAAGTTGGCTCTATATAAAAACATATACATACTACTGTTATAATCTGTATTGTGATAAGAAGTACAGCGTGTGTCCCCAAGTGGCGCTATATAAAATAACATTACATACATACTGTATAATCTGTATTGTTTATAAGTACAGCGCGTGTACCCAAGTGGGCTCATATAATAAACATTACATACTACTGTAATCTTGTATTGTTATAAGTGTACAGCGGCTGTTACCCAAGTGGCGCTATATAAATAAACCAGATTTTAAACATTACATCCTGTATAATCGTTTTGTTATAATGTCAGCGCTGTGAACCAGTGGCGCTATATAAATAAAACATATACATACATACTGTATAATCTGTATTGTTATAATGTACAGCGCTGTGTCCCCAAGTGCGCTATTTAAAATAAACAATAGATACATACATGTATAATCTGTAGTGTTTTAATGTACAGCGCTGGGTACCCAAGTGGGGCTATATAAATAGAGCAGATCAATACATACTGTATAAATCTGTATTTTATAGTACAGCCTGGTACCCCAAGTGGGGCTATATAAATAAAACATATCATACAACTGTATCATCCTGATGGTGTTAGAATGTACAGCGCTGTGTACCCAATGGGGCTATATAAATAACACATATACATAACATACTGTATCATCTTTGTGTTTAATGTCAGCGCTGTGTACCCAAGGGCGCTATATAAACATATACATCATACTGTATAATCTGTATTGTTATAATGTCAGCGCTGTGTCCCCAAGGGCCACTTTCATATAAATAACATATAATACCTACTGGTATAATCTGTATTGTTAAATGTTACAGTCGTGCGTCCCCAATGGTCGCTATAGAAATAAAAACATGACCATAACTACTGTATAATCGATTGTTATAATTGTACAGCGCTGAGTCCCCCAAGTGGCGCTATATAAATAAACATACATTACATACTGTATATCGTATTGTTTCTAATGTACAGCGCTGGGTCCCCAAGTGGGCGTCTAAAATAAACATTACGTACCATACTGTATACTCTGTATCTGTTTAACGACAGGCTGTGTCCCCAAGTGGTGTCATAAAAAACTATACTTAATCACGTTATAATCTGTATTGTTATATGTACAGACGCTGCGTCCCCATGTTGCGAGCTATATCAATAACATATACATACATACTGTATACTGTATGTGATAATGTCAGCGCTGTGTACCCAAGTGGCCGCTATATAATAATAACATATACATACTACGGTATAATTCTGTATTGTTATAATGTTACAGCGCTGCGTCCCCAAGATGGCGTGGCTATATAAATAAACATATACATACATACGTATAATCTATATTGTTATAATGTTACAGTCGTGTGTACCCAAGTGGCGCTAATAAAAACATAACATACATACTATAAACTCTGTATTGTATAATGTTACAGCGCTGTGTAACCCAAGTGCACTTTATAAATAAACTATACCTACATACTATATCTGTATTGCTTATATTGTACAGCGCTGTGTACCCAGTGGCGCCTATATAAATAAACATATACATACATAACTGTATAATCTGTATTGTTATACTTCAGCGCTGCGTCCCCATATGGCGCTATTAAATAACATATACATACATACTGTATAATCTGTATTGTATAATGTACAGCGCTGTGTACCCAAGTGGCGCTATATAAATAAACATATGACATACATACTGTTCTAAGTCTGTATTGTTAAATGTACAGCGCTGTACCCAGTGGCGCTAAAAAAAAACATAAACTTAAAACAACTGTTAATCTGTATCTGTTATAACTGTACAGCGCTGTGTACCAAGTGGGCGCTATATAATAAACATATACCATACATACTGTATAATCTGTTTGTTATATGTACAGCGCGTGCTCCCATGTGGCGACCTATATAATAACATTATACATACATACTGTATAATCTGTTATTGTTATAATGTAGCAGCGCTGTGTACCAAGTGGCCTATATAAATAAACATTAATAACATACTGTATAATCTGTTATTGTTATAATGTACAGCCCGGCTTGGGTGGGTGTACCCAAGTGGCGCTATATAATTAAAACATCTACATACATACTGTTATAATCTGTATTGTTATAATGTACAGCGACTGTGGTACCCAAGTGGGCGATATAAATAAACATATTTACATACATACGTATAATCTGTATTGTTTATAATGTTACAGGCTGTTACCCAATGGCCCGCTATATAATAAAATCCTTACCACTGTATAATCTGTATTGTTATAATGATAGCCTGTGTCCCAAGTGGCGCTATATAAATAAACATATATATACATACTGTATAATCTGTTTGTTAGTAATTACAGCGCTGTGTACCAAGGGCGCTATTAATTAAACATATACAACATACTGTATAATTGTTTGTTATAATGTACAGAGCTGTGTCCCAAGTGGGTGCTATATAAATAAAAACATTAATACAATACATGACTATAATCTGTATTGTTATAATGTACAGCGCGTGGTGTCCCCATAGTGCGCTCATATAATAACATATACAATACATTATACTGTATATATCTGTATTGTTATATATACAGCGCTGGTCCCCAAGTGGCGCTATATAAATAAACATATACATCATACTGTATTAATCGTATTTTGTTATAGTACAGTGCTGCGTCCCCAATGGTCGGCTATATAAATAAACCTATAATACTACTGTATAATCTGTATGTTATAATGTACAGCGCTTTGTCCCCAATGGCGTATATAATACCACATAAATACATACTGTATATCTTATCTGTTATAATGTACAGCGCTGTGTCCCAAGTGGCGCTATATAAACTAATCATATACAATACACATACTGTATAATCTGTATTGTTATAATGTAAGTGCTGTGTCCCCAAGTGGCGCTTTATAAAAAAATTATACATACTACATATACCTACATTTTAGCCACAGCGCGTTTGATACACGGAGTGTAAACACTTCCAATTATCGTGTCAACTGTGACATCGTATATAAAAAACTCCTTATACTTTGCGAAGTCGTTTTCTTCATGCATTTATTTATATAGCTCAGAAAAAATGATCACTTTTCAGTACATTATGATATGCTTGAGTAATGATTATGACTCCTAACCTTTTATCTGGGCAGGCCAGAACGTTCTGCCTTGATAAATTAAGTCCCCAGCTCCGGCTGGCAGAGTTTTCGATCGAACACAAGTAGAAAGCCATTTTGCCGGATACTGGAAGAATCATGGTGTTCGGTGAGATTTGTAATATCCATTTGGGACACTGTACAAATAATATATGAAAATATGTTCCCTAATTCAAGAGTAGTTCCCTGCTATAGCCAAGCTTTCATTTTTGCAAAATGTCTTGGTACTTTTCTTATTATTATTTACGGCTCCGCTCACTGCTTACCTCTACCAACTCAATAAACATGAAGGATCAAAAAAAGTATTTATTTTATTTGTTTTATAAAGCGGTAGACTTCAAAACATTTGCTTATTTAGAGGCGGGTTTTTGATTAGTTTTTTTTACGTTAAGTCTTAGAGGCAGGGCTAGTTCGGGAAATATATCAGGCATTTAGTAGGTAGGCCAGAACACGCTGAGTTTTTAAGTTGAAGTTAATAAAAAATGTTTTAATCCAAGAGTTTTTCATGCTTACAGCTTACTATGGATATAGTTTATATGGATGATGTATGTTTTTATTTTATGATATCGCAGCACTGTACAAAATTTTAATAACACAAAAAGCGTATAAGAAGATCCAAAATATAAATTTAATATCTAATATATGTTACATGGTAGGGGAACTGTGGCCACCATACAATTGGCCTTTATTAAAAAGAGCACATCTCTACCTTGAAAAATGACTCCAGCTGCATCTAGCCAAACTTACAGCAGTATAAGAGGTGCCTTCCTGCTTACACTGTAAGATGTGACATCACCAGCACCATAGCTCCACCCCTTCACACTGCTTGAGATGCCCCCTTGTATCCTACTTGCGGGCCAGGCACATTGTAAACAAAAAAGAATAGGAAAATGTCTCTCTACGGTTTCCATAGGCAGAAAAGAACAGAGAGGGGTTCCAGGTCTGAAACGAGCTTATGGGTTGTGTGGCTATACACAGATATCATAGTGGCTGTCACGCGAGCTCAGAGAAAACTTTACATGGACTAATGATAAGGTAATGATACTTATCTATTCCCAGTACTGCTCCTCCAAGATAGTGGCGTGTGCTGTTCGGCAAGAAATCCTTCCATATAAAATCGAGCCGACTATCATCATCAGCTTTTAAAATGGTTATCATTTCAAGGGCACTTGAATGGAGACACAGTTCCCCTTTAATAAGTATATTGGAAGTCTGAGGTGGAGATCTAGGGGGCAGCTTGCAGCATTGCCGGGATGGCAGAACTGGGGGGTCGCAGGCACTGGCTGGGCCAGTATAGAGTATGGGTGGATTGGGACAGGAAGGTGAGGGGGGGAAGGTAGTTTTGTAGGTGTTACAGGAAGGGGGACGGAAAGGTAGGGTGGCTTCTTCCGCAGATTGCCCCATCCCAAACAGATTTGCCGCCTTAGGTAATGAAGTGGAGGAGGACCACTCGGAATTGTAGCCTGTATGGAGAGGGCTAGTCCCTTGAGCACCCAGGGGACTGCCATCTATGATACAAGGGAGGAGACAAAAGGATCAGCATGCAAGGCAGGTTGGTAGTGGTAGGGGACTCCACTTATAAGGAAACGTAGATAGGGTAATCTGCCGCCAAGAACCTACATGCGAACTGTATGTTGCCTGCATGTGTAGTGTTTCATGTTAAAAAAGAATTTAGCCAAATTTAAAAAATAAAGATAACTGGCGATATGGGATTTAAATGGAGCACATATGTGGAATTAGGCAACAGGAAAGGAAAGGGCAGACAGAAATGGTCATTTTTGGTGTGCTCTTAAAGCCGCCAAATGCTAGCAAGCGGAGTGAGTCAACTTCATATGCAGTTCGGCAAGGGCCTGCAAGTTTGGGGAGGGCACATTAGGGGGACTTAATTAACCCTGACATTGATTGGTGTGTAGTGGAACTGCCATCACACGAAACAAGGCGATTTCCTGAATTGCTGCAGGATAATTTTTTTCTCATAGGTGGTTGAGGTTCCACTAAAAGGAGCTCTGCGGGATCGGGGGTAATCTTACACTTGTGAGAGCTATTTAATATAAGGTAACTGGAGCGTTTGGATAGTGACTATGAAAATAGTGGGCTTTTGGACTTTGTTATCGAACGAAAAGTGCACTGGGTTAGAAAGACTTTTAATTTCGGGGAAGGCAAATTTGCCCAGGTGAAAAGCAGCCTTCAGAATGTCACACTGGGATAATGCTTATCAGGTTAAAGGTACTGGAAAGAAAGTGGACTGTGTTCATGGATTGAATTTTAAGCAGTTCACATCTATAATCATACCCTTGGGAAATAAATGTAAAAAAAAATTGCGCATGGTGAAATTTGCACTTGTAAAGAGGCAAATGGAAAGGAAGAAAGAAGAAAGAATTTAAAACCTTTAAGGCTGAGGGGAATGGAAAAGGGCATTTAGGGGATTGTATATAAAAAACTGTACAATGAGTGTAAGAAAGCACATTAAACTAAACACACAATCAAGCTAAATTAATAATGAATTAGGGTAGATAGCGAACAAGCATCACTAACACTGGCGATTAAAGCAAATGCTTGAATACTTTTTTTTCCCCTCTATCCACTAAAGAAGATCCAAGCATACAGTATCATAGTAGAGAGTAGCAATAATGGTATAAAGATTTTTAAGTGCACTTGGTTTAACCGAGGATATGGGACATAAAGAACTAAATACGGTTAATATTAATAAATCTCTGCGGTACCGATAAAAACTCCTCGTGGTACTAGGGTATAAGGAGCTAAGTTAAGTTTTATTAGGCCATTGTTTTCTTATCTTTGCAGATTTTCCGCATATCCGGTGGTGTGCTCTGGATTGGAAAAAGGCTGATGTTATTCCATATTCAACAAAGGGTAGTCGTTTCACACGCGCGGTAATTGCCACGGCTGTAGTTTCTAACTTCAGTGGTGGGGAAGTCTGGAAGTTTTAATAAGGGAACAGTTTCTAGAGTATGTTTTCGCAGGATTATAACGTAGTAACAGCATGGATTAGGAGGAATATTCTTTTCAAACTAACTTGCTTGGTTATGAGGAAAGTACAGTAGAATTTAGACTCTGGCTATAGCAGGAGATGTAGTTTACTGGTATTTTGCAAAGGCTTTGATACAGTCCCCCATAGGGGCTAATGTATAGCTAAGGTCTGGTTGGTCGGGGAGTACATTTGTACATTGATAGAAATTGGTTAATTGAATAGGATGCAGAGAGTAGTTGTAATGGGCTTCAATCATGGTCTGGACTAAAGTGTCTAAGTGGGGTGGCCACAGGGTTCTATGGTTGGGGCCGCTTCTATTAATCTATTTATTCATGATTTGGAAGTGGCGTATTGTCAGCAAGGTTTCTGTTTTTTGTGACGACACAAAACTTTGCGACCATTTAAAAACTTCAGAGGATGTGCAGTATTGCAGGGGGATCTATAGATAAATTGGGCACAATTGGGTCTGCTAAGTGGCAGAATGAAGATTCAATGTTGATAATGTAACTTATGCATTTTGGACTAAAAATCTTGTGCTACTTATACTATACATGGTTTTCTGTGTTAAGTGATATCCCTGTTGGAAAGGGAGATCTTGGATTTTGGTGGATAACAAAACTTAAAGGTAGCAAGCATGCCAGGCTAAAGCCAGAGCACATGGTATTGTCCTGTATAAAGAAAGGTATGGATTCAAGGAGGGAAGATGTAATTCTCCCCTTTACAAGCCAGTGGTAAGGCCTCATTGGAATATGCAGTGCAATTTTGTAATCCTGTGTACAAAAAGGAACTTTGAAATCGAAGGGTTCAGAGAGGAACTACATTAATAAGGGATATTGGGGGAGCTTGAATATGGCGAGAGACGGAAAAGTACAATTATGTACGCTGGAGAAAAGGCGCTATGCGTGGGATATGTGCGTGTATACAATACATTAACGGGGCCATACAATACTATCTGGGCATGTTCACCCATAGAACTGCCAGAGGACACGTGGAACATCACTAAGAGACTTGAAGAAAAAGGTTTAGGCTTCAAGCTTGGAAAGGGTTTTTTACTGTGAAACGGTAAAAGCTATGGAACTGTCTTCCAGTGGCGTTGTTATGGCAGGTTCTTGGTCAGTTAAAAAAAAAGCTGGATAGTTTCTGCAAACAAGGATGTTTACAAGTTATGTTATTTTGATACCATAAAGCTAGAGTTGATCCAGGGAAATTTCAGATTGCACTTGAATCACCTTCATAAATTTGGTGGGAGGTTTCCGCCTTCCTCTGGATCAACAGTTAGGCAGGAAATGAGGATATTGCTAGTGGGTTGGACGGGATGGACGTATGTTCTTTATTCAACCTCAAATACTATACTATACTAACTGCTTGAATAATGTGACTGAGGAAAAGGTCCCTGTCCTGTAGAGCTTATAACTGTTATTTATAAATGTTATATTTTGTTTTACTTATCAAGTAATCTTTATTTATTTTTCTTCAATGGACCAATTAATTAAGCAGATTTTCTGTATGATATCCTGCAACCTATACTCCAGTCAGGATTGAAGGATTTCAACTGTGTAAAGTATAAAAGGGAGAGACAGTCATGTGTTTCACCTCTTTCAGACTTGGAGTTTCCCCAGAGGAGCCTGGGACTGTAGAAAACAGTAGGTCCAGTTAATGTGAGATTAGATTATGTTATGATCACTCCAGGAGTAATAGATAGGAGTAGGCAGCTAGTGGACAGCCTGAGCTCCAACAAGGCGATTTAGTAAGGGACTAGAGTCCTGGTTAGACCACCCATAAATAGGGACATAGTGCCAGATATAGGGGTAGAAATTCTCACTACAGAGACCGAGAGCTGGGTGCACTAACAAGCAGATTGCTATTTATGCTGTTTTCTGTTCCTCTGGTTTGTGATTCTTTATGTGATATCTGTTCCATGCTATGTCACCTCTATTGTGTTACTTGCAATGCTTTATTAATATTGTTTCTGGGAGAAATAATCAGTTCTTTCTGTTTTAAGTATCACGATGATACCCAAATTTTCCTTGTCTGCTCTCTGTCTCTTCCTGGATGGCGCCCCACCGCCTTAAACTCAATCTATCCAAAACAAATTAATAATTCCCCCCCCCCCCCCCCCTAAACTGGACCAGTCCACCCTTCTCCATCTCTATTGACAATTGGTCATTAACCCAGTTGAATCTGCACGCTGCCTTGGAGTTATCTTTGACTCTTCTCTCTCCTTCCATCATCACCTTAACAGTCACTGGGACCTGTCTTTTTCTCTTCGCAATATTGCCAGATCCGCCATTTTCTCTCTCTCTCCACTACTAAAATGCTCATCCATGCCCTTATAATCTCCAGTCTTGACCACTGTACATTCTACTACTTGGACTCCTGGCCTCTCATCTCTCTCCTCTCCAGTCTATCTAAACTCGGCAGCTCGGATCATCTTGCTCTCCTCCAAAAGAGAACCCGCAACCCCCGATACTTCAGTCCATAGGGTGGCTTCCCATCAAACAAAGAATCATTTTCAATACTTTTAACCTTTAAAAACCTTCACTCTACTGCACCTCCCTACTTATCTTCTCTCTTGGTCCCTTATGTTCCAGCCGTGCCCTCCGTTCCTTGCAAGGAAATCTCTCCACAGACCTCAACTAACACTTGATGCTCCCTACCTTGCCCCTACCTATGGAACTCTCTCCTCTCTCGCTTTCCCCTGGTGACATCCATTAATACTTTCAAACTATACTGTTATCCTATCTTTCTGAGCATCAGCAGACCAATGATTATTAGCCCTTTGTACCATCGCCCCCACTTGTATCTGTATGTTGTCCCTCCCATTTAGATTGTAAGCTCTTCGGGCAGGGATCTCATTCCTAATGTGTCAAGGTTTGTTGCCCTTTAATCAATTTATCAAATAATAGCACACTGAATGAGGGAGCGAAAGGGAACGATGCCAGATTAACAATCCTATACCAATACCCCTACTAGTACTCCCCTAATAAGAACTAATACATTTAAATCGTAAGACACTCTAGGTCTAAAAGTATTATCAATGGGGGAATGATACCATTGAAAAATATAAAAAAAGATATTGTATATCTATAAGATATGTATATTATAGTAAAATCTGCTTGTAGAGCGTAACAAAGTCTTATGCCATATACAGGCACCTGTCCGTCGTAGCAACCCCCTAAGAAGCTGTGCAAGGGAAGAGTCTGAACACAACAATGATATGTAGCAAAATGTATGTGCACACAAAAATATATCCAATAGTCCAGTAACAGTTAGATACAGTTAATGGAACATCATACTACAACCATTCTGTTTGTAAAAATCTTCAAAAATCCTCATTTGAATACCTCCAATCATCCGACAGTAAAATAAATACCTGGCCATGGCTACAAGCTCCTTGAGATCCTCCCGAGGAAATAAGACACAGGTTGGTGACTATCAACTATCGGCTGATAGTAACTTGTGTCGAAAAGATATGTGTAGCTGAGGTATCCCGATCTCCCTGCCAGAAACTCACAGACTTCTGACAGTGGCTGTCATCTCTTGAGATCTATATATAGGAGAACAAGCCAGGGTAGCCAAGCCTTGTGTGGTCGTGTATGTCCCAGTAGTCTGCAAAGACGTAGGTATTGGATGTCACCACTACGCGTTTAACTCCCACCGGAGCTTCTTCAGGTACCGAAGCAATTAAGTATTAAGTATAAATTTTACTATCATCTTACACTATTTATTATCTATTTATCTATCTAGATATTTCTATCTAGATCTCTCTCTCTCTTTCTCTCTCTCTCTCTCTCTCTCTCATCTCTCTTTTTGATCTATAATTCTATGCATTTATTTTTATTTCAGAAAATGACAAGGTCACCCGTTCATCTGGAAGGGACAATTGGTTATATCGGAAAATCACATCCAATTGCTCAGTCCCCTCTCGTTAGTAGTCAATGACAGGTTGAGATGAAAAATTTGATGGTCTGTTCCTAGCCTTACTGTATTAGAAAGCAAGACTGTAAACAAAGTGAAGAATTACAAATTGCATGTTGTATGTTGTTGGAGGCCTGATTAAGGGGCAAAAAGCTTTGCTGGCCTGTTTTTCCAGTTGATCTAAAGCTAGCTATACATGAGTAGATCAAACATTCGATTGGAAGAATAGCTCATAGTGGCCTCTATCTTTCAGCTTGAAACCTGCAGAGAGATAGGCACAGAAGATGGCCCGTCTTTTTTTTTCGCTAACCATTTGAAAAGGGAGTTTTCAACATTTCGAACCAATCGAAATGTCGAAATTGCTCAAAATGCCGAGCCCATGTAGAGGCTGCTTCACTGAATACCGCAGATATACTGGGGTAGTGATGGCCGAACTTCTTGATACTACTCTTATTTCTTCTTAGCCAGCGACACCAACTCCACTGATGTCGTCAACACTGGTCGATGTCAATGAGGCCGCCAGTGACACCGCCGGTGCTGGCAACATCAACGTCGCCAGTGTTGCCAACATCTTCTTTTTTCTACCATCACTGTGATGACTTCTAAGCTCCATGGGGTTTGCACCTCTTTATAGGTTTGTGCTGAAGGACTAAATGCAATTGTGATTGGTTAATATTTCAATTGCTTGCAATCATATGATCACACATTAACCATATTAATCCTATTTAAATTTTATGATAGGAAGAAGACTTCATATCAAGATGTCGGCAATGCCGGTAACATTGATATTACCAGCCCCGGCAGTGTCACTGGCCGCCCACAGTGACATTGCCCGGCTGGAAGAAAGAGACATGCCTAAAGGGCTCTTTAAAGAGTTAATGGGAGTCCTGGTTTCAAGCTGCACGGCCCCAAAAAAAGGCGCTTGTTATTGCTGCAAGGGCACTTCTTAGTGCCAGAAGGGGGGTCCTGGTACGAGCTGCGGGACCCATTAAGTCCCAAAAGGCCACAGGCGCATTCCAGGGACACAAGGCACTTATAACTGGCAGGGAAGGGGGTCCTGGTTGGAGCTGCAGGACCCTTATGCCCAAAAAGGCACTTGTCAGTGCCACATGGGCCTTTCCAAGGGCCACATTTTAAGGACCCCGAGGGGGCCCCTGTTTTTAGCTGTGGAAACCCTGAATGTCTGGCCGCGGGACTTTCAGCCGTTTAATAATCCTCTCCTTTGGGGAGGGGGTGCCGTTTTCGAGCGTGGGACCCCTTTAGCCCCAAAAGGCACTTGTAAGTGCAACAAGGGCCTTCCATGGGCCACAAGGGCACTTATAAGTGCCGGGGAAGGGGGGTTCAAGCTGCGAACCCCTTAAGCCCCAAAGGGCCCTTGGAAGGGCCACAATGTCCTTTTAAGGACCCGGGAGGGGGTCCCGGGTTGAGCCCACTACCCCTGAACGTCCAGCCATTCAGAAATTCCTCGAACAATTTGAGGATTTTCGAAAATTTTCAAACAGTGTTCGGAAAAAGTTCGGAACACGGAATTCCGGAAAATCTGCACAAACTGCAGGGGTTCAGATCCATGAACCGGCCATCTCTAACTGGTAGCGTGTGTATTGTTCTTTCCCAGAAATATGCAAAGTGGTTTTCATGTACTTGACTATGCTGATGTTAGGTCCAAAGTATGTGATGAATCCTGGTTTTCAAAAATCCAAGGATTGAAAGATTTTTCGAAACTCAGAACTTTTCATTTAAAAAACGAATATAAGAAAATTGAAAATGCCTATCGAAAGTGCAAAATTTGTATCAAAATTTGATTAGGCAATTAAATACTTGAAAATTGTGATCAGAAATACAAAAGAAAATCAGTTCATTTGAATTTAATTGATTTACTGAACTTAAATAGGTTTCGCGTAACTGCTGTCGGATTGAATCTCGCCCACTCTGTTCATCTGTAATTGAATCAAGGTAATGTGTGTAAAGCTATACAGGGTTTTCTAATCTAAATATCATGTACAGTCATTGTACCAGATGTACTGTCACTTGGTTGGTCCGGTTGGGCTGGTACGATTTTTAATTTTCATAAATGTAAAGTAACTGATTTAAAGTTTACAACCCCTGTGCTGCCTCTATTGTATAAATAGGGATGTAGATGCATGGATAACATTTCCCTTTCACAAAGCACTAGTAAAGGCTCCCTCTAGGATTGCAGTACCATTTTGGAATCCAATATGCAAAAGGACATTAAAAATAGAGAAGGGTTCAAAGAAGATCAACTAAATTATTAGGGGAATGGAAGAACCCAGGTAGGAAGATAGAGAAACTAAATTAGGGTTATTACATTAGAGGAATGGTGCTTACAAGGGAATCATCATTTTCTATAAATATATACATAAATGGGACTTACAATAAACTCACTAGGGAACTGTTCATCTCTGGGGATTCTTTAAAATTACAGGAAATAGGTTTCATCTTTCATCAGGCAGGAATGGTTCTTTGCAGTAAGAACGTTAAAATGTGGAACTGTTTTTCAAAAGATGTCCACTAGCAGGTTAATAGATTTCAATAGATGCTGGATGCCTTTTTACAAAGTAACTTGTGCATCAGCGATTTGTACCAAGTTGATCCAGGGAATCTTATGATTTTAAATAGCCATGTGCTCCATAGTTATTAAAATTATAGTCATAGTCAGATAAGAAATGCGCGGTTCCAGTGGATTTTTGTAAAAAAGGAACAGAAGTTAAAAATTCTATAATCATACTGAAAATTTGAAAATCACAGTCAAAAAATTGATGTCCAAAATCAAGGCGTTGTGGTCAAAAATTGGGTTCATTATTGGATTTTCAGTTCCATGGAATTTCAATACATTCCACGGAACTGCTGGCATAACGAAACCCACCAGTTTAATTTAAGTTGGATAAATAAACGAAGGGCATGTCCATCCCGAATAAAATTTCTTACTTACATTGCCCCCCCTACAACCCCCAGCTCCTTAGATTTACTCCTCACGGTCTCTGAATCCCAGAAAAATTTAAGCATGTTACGTATTTGCAATCTAAATTTTTAAAAAGGGATAGCAGTTGGTGGCTGGAGGGCTGTGGTTGATCTCCCCAAACTCATTAATTCCACCCCATCACTACATTTCATTTTCACTTTTTTAAAACAATAATAGGGGATTACATAAAAGTTCTTTGGTGCCAATGGTGCCAATTTTGCCGCAACCAATCAGATATTATTTAACTTTTGAAAGCTAACATCTGATTGGTTGGGCACCATTTTTAACGATAAGAACTTTTATTGAATCTCCCTATAAATGTCCACTTTTGAGTTCTATTTGAGTTTTCTGTGTGAGCCATCATTACCTCTCTAATTGCTTCTAATTCTCTTTACATTGGCACGCCCCAATAAAAAACAAAACTCCGACCTTTATCGCATGTAGGAATCTTCAACTTCTATCTAACTGAATATAATCCCTCGCCAGATTTTATTTTAGTTAATAAAAAAAACTGACAGGTATAATTGCAATTCTTGATGCTTGGTACTTTAAGGGTTATTCAATAAAGTTCTTATTTTTAAAATGGTGCTAATTTTGCCCCAACCAATCAATGTAAGCTTTCAAATGTTAAATACTGATTGGTTGGCAAATTAGCACCATTGATTTTATTGAATCTCCCTGTTTATTCTTTAGACAGAATGTTACCCTGAAATAATCTTTACATAATTCTGATGTACATTGAAAATCAGACAATTAGGTAAAAAACAAAAAATACAAAGAAAATACCATCTGGGAACTCTAATGACAGATCTCGGATAGAGTCCTACTTCCTTCGGTATTCTGGACTGCATATTCCCTGGAATCATTCCAACCTTCTGCTGTAATACAAAGTATAAAAAGTATAAAAAACACAAAAAAGGCACATTGTACGTTTATTGAAAATAAGTCCAGTTGAGAGAAATAATGAAAAAATCCAAGCGTCTTCAACAAGTTCTTGGAAATAGTCCAGTACGTAGACTGAATCCCATTTTGTTTGCACAAAAAAAAAAGAAAAAGAAAATAAAAATCTCTACTGCACACAGTGTAATCTCTTTCTATCAGACATCTTGGCAAAGGTAATTTTCAAGATATGGGAAGATTGCAATTCATAGATTTACATTCACTGTTCAGTATTTGTTCCATTTCGGAAAAGAAAAGATAATTATGAAAAAAAAAAAACTTGGACATTTATTTTCTACCCGCTTTAAGATAAAACATGTTAAGCCCTTTCATTTTATGCTGCAATGCTTTACAAGGTTTTCGTATTAGCAATAAAAAAGTTTTAAAACTGCTAAAGATATTTAATACTTGTGTTAAAAGAACAAATATAGTAAAAAAAATAAAAGGTAACACCAGAAATGTAGAAAACTAACAGGAATCCAGTAAAAGTTCATATCGTTTAAAATGCTGCTCATTTTGGCCCAACCAATCAGATGTTAGCTTCAAATGCAGGGGCACTTCTAGGATTTTTGCTGCCTGAGCCAAAGTTTAGAATGCTGCCCTTGATTATTTCCGTTGCCGCATTAAAGTGGGTGTGGCTTTCTCGGCGGGTGTGGTTTTGTTGATGGGCGTGGCTAAAATTTCACGATTTTAAACCTTCTATCACATAGGTATTTTAAACAGTTCCTCAGACAGTCAATTAGCATATTTAAATTACTAGAACAGACATTACATCCCTTACTCAAATAGGTTGGTGTTGCCACTACCATATTGCTCATTGCTCAGTTTTTGTTACTCAAATCAAAATACGTTTTTTTTATAACCTGTGCTATATATGTTGTTTCAACTGTTACAATACGTGCCATACTTTTGTAGATAAAAAAGATTTTAGCCAAAAGACTTGTAAGTCTGCCACTACTTAGGTAGACTCTTTCAGCAGGGCCCTAACTAAACTAACAAACTAACTAAAGCTAACCTAGCCATATAAATGATTTTAATAACATGATATCTGTTATTAGGGAAAATTTTCTTGACCATCAAGAAAAAACAAATTTTCTTCACCACTCCCTGTCTGCCGCCTTTCTTCTTCAGTGCAGGGTGCCGCCTGAGACAAATGTTTCACTCTGCCTAACGGTAGATGTGGCCCTGTTCAAATGTTAAATAAGATCTGATTGGTTGGGGCAAAATTAGCACAATTTTAACAATACGAAATTTATTGAATCTCCCTGAAAAGATTTTACATCAGAAGATGTAAGACTCACCTGAAATGCTGCTTTATAGCTCTTCGAGTTAGCAGTTTTCAGTGTTTGACAGAGGACATTCCCCTAGCTTCCTCCTTCAAGCATGTGCAAGCTTTTAAAAGAGCTTGCAAAGGAGGATGTTTTTTTAGCAAGATTATATAATTTTAATTTAGAGGTGAACATGCCCTTTAAAGGGATCTCCACTGGTAAAATCATTTTCTGGTATTCAGTTTTATTGAAGAACAGGAGATAAAGGACTGTGTATCTATGACAGGCCCCGTCGGGACCTGTCAAAAGACAGGGGAGAGAGAGAGATCAGGTAAGTTCCTTACCTTCGTTCCGGCTCCTGCAGGTTTTATTGAAGAATGGGAGGTAAGACACAGCTCCTTTACCACCTGTTTTTCATTAAAACTGACTACCAAAAATATTTTACCAGTGGAGATACCCTTTAAGTAAAGAGTAAGGTAATTAAAAACATGCAAATTACAAATTGTTTTTACAAAACAGATAATTGTGTTTTTAACATCTGCCATAAAGCTGCCTGGTCCTTCTGGATAACAACTGTCAGTCACATTCAGTGGCTTATGGCTGCTTCCCATGCTGCCTAGTTGCTGTGCAAACACATAACCGCTTGAAGAGGAGGTGTGAACTTTTCTTTATGGGCCGGAGGAGATAGTAAGGAATATTTTTCTTCAGGGACCTCAGAGGAAAGAGTTATTTTATTTTTTAGGGGGTCCTGCATTTTATATACAGTTTCTTCAGAGGGGTAGCATGCCTTAAATACCAGTTACACACTTTTAATTTTAATATTTATTAATTTTATACTCTCATCCAGCAATCTCCTAATATTAGCTTAAACCTGTCATTATACCATTTAAAATGATCACAATTTAAAAATATACAGAAAATGTGTTGAGGTTGTTACCCTTTTTAGGGTCCATATATAGAAAGTCGCTATCAAAATTTCTGTTTAAAAATCCACGGTAACCTCAGCAATGCGCTGAGATAACGCAGCTATAAGACAGAAATAACGTGGTTGCATTAGATAGCAGAACCTGGCATTACCATGGTAGCTAGAAATACGTTTATCTTTAAGATCTTGAAAATTTGTGGAACACATAATGGGAATGTGTCATAAAAAGCTGTGGCCTACCGTTCACCCAACACTTGTGTATGTCTCTTTATTTATGTATTTAGTTAGTATTGGTAATAGTTCAGTGGGTTGGGCATAGTATGCTCCTTTTCCAGAAGTGGTCTGTATAATCTGTATTGTTATAATGTACAGCGCTGATGTTACCAAGTGGGCTATATAAATAAACATATACATACATACTGTATAATCTGTATTGTTAATGTACAGCGCTGTGTCCCCAAGTGGTGCTATATAATAAACATATACATAAACTGTATAATCGTATTGTATAATGTACAGCGCTGGTCCCCAAGTGGCGCTATATAAATAAACATATACATACATACTGTATAATCTGTATGTTATAATGTACAGCGCTGTGTCCCCAAGTGGCGCTATAAAATAAACATATACATACATACTGTATAATCTGTATTGTTATAATGTACAGCGCGTGTGTCCCAAGGGCGCTATAAATAAACATATACATACATACTGTATAATCTGTATGTTATAATGTACAGCCTGTGTCCCAAGTGGCGCTATATAAATAAACATATACATACATACTGTATAATCTGTATTGTTATAATGTACAGCGTGTGTACCCAAGTGGCGCTATATAAATAAACATATACATACATACTGTATAATCTGTATTGTTATAATGTACAGCGCTGTGTCCCAAGTGGCGCTATATAAATAAACCTATACATACATACTGTATAATCTGTATGTTTATAATGTACAGCGCTGTGTCCCCAAGTGGCGCTATATAATATAACATATAAATACATACTGTATAATCTGTATTGTATATGTACAGCGCTGTGTACCCAAGTGGCGCTATATAAATAAACATATACATACATACTGTATAATCTGATTGTTATATGTACAGCGTGTGTACCCCAGAGGCGCTATATAAATAAACATATACATACATACTGTTAATCTGTATTGTATAATGTACAGCGCTGTGTCCCAGTGCGCTATATAAATAAACATATACATACATACTGTATAATTGTATTTGTATAATGTACAGCGCTGTGTCCCAAGTGGCGCTATATAAATAAACATTACATACTACTGTATAATCTGTATTGTATAATGTACAGCGCTGTGTCACCAAGTGGCGCTATATAAATAAACATATACATACATACTGTATAATCTGTATGTTATAATGTACACGCGGTCCCCAAGTGGGCTAATAAATAAACATAACATATACTGTATATCTGTATTGTTATAATGTACAGCGCTGTGTCCCCAGTGGCGCTATATAAAAAAACATATACATACATACTGTATAATCTGTATTGTTATAATGTACAGCGCTGGTCCCCAGTGGCGCTATATAAATAAACATAACATACATACTGTATAATCTGTATTGTTATAATGTACAGGCTGTGTCCCCAAGTGGGCTATATAAATAAACATATACATACATACTGTTAATCTGTATGTTATAATGTACAGCGCTGTGTCCCAAGTGGCGTTAATAAATAAACAATACATACATACTGTATACGTTTATTGTTATAATGTACAGCGCTGTCCCCAAGTGGCGCTAATAAAATAAACATATACATACATACTGTATAATCTGTATTGTTATAATGTACAGCGCTGTGTCCCAAGTGGCGCTATATAAATAACATATACATACATACTGTATAATCTGTATTGTTATATGTACAGCGCTGTTGCCCCAAGTGGCGCTATATAAATAAACCTATACATACATATGTATAATCTGTATTGTTATAATGTACAGCGCTGTGTCCAAGTGGCGTATATAAATAAACATATACATACATACTGTATAATCTGTATTGTTATAATGTACAGCGCTGTGTCCAAGTGGGCTATATAAATAAACATATACATACACTGTATAATCTGTATTGTTATAATGTACAGTGCGTCCCCAAGTGGGCTATATAAATAAACAAATACATAAATACTGTATAATCTGTTTTTATAATGTACAGGCGTGTCCCAAGTGGCCTATATAAATAAACATATAATACATACTGTATAATCTGTATTGTTATAATGTACAGCGCTGTGTCCCCAAGTGGCGCTATATAAATAAACAATACATACATACTGTTATATTGTATGTTTATAATGTACGCGCTGTGTCCCAAGTGGCGCTATATAAATAAACATATACATACATACGTGATAATCTGTATTGTATAATGTACAGCGCTGTGTCCCAAGTGGCGCTATATAAATAAACATATACATACATACTGTTATATCTGTATTGTTATAATGTACAGCTGTGTCCCAAGTGGCGCATATAAATAAACATATACATACATACTGTATAATCTGTATTGTATAATGTACAGGCTGTGTCCCCAAGTGCGCTATATAAATAAACATATAATACATACTGTATAATCTGTATTGGTATAAGTGACAGCGCTGGGTACCCAAGTGGGGCTATATAAATAACAATACATACATACTGTATAATCTGTATTGTTATAATGTACAGCGCTGTGTCCCAAGTGGGGGCATATAATAAAACTATACATACATAATGTATAATCTGTATTGTTATAATGTACAGCGCTGGTACCCAAGTGGGGCTATATAAATAAACATATACATACATTATGATCATCGTATTGTTATAATGTACAGGCTGTGTCCCAAGTGGCGCTATATAAAACATATACATACAACTGTATAATCTGTATTGTTATAATGTACAGCGCTGTGTCCCCAAGGGGCTATATAAATAAACATATACATACATACTGTATAATCTGTATTGTTATAATGTACAGTGCTGGTCCCCAAGTGGCGCTATATATAAATAAACATATACATACATACTGTATAATCGTATTGTTATAATGTACAGCGCTGTGTACCCAAGTGGCGCTATATAAATAAACATATACATACATACTGTATAATCTGTATTGTTTAATGTACAGCGCTGGTCCCCAAGTGGCGCTATATAAATAACATTATACTCATACTGATAATCTGTATTGTTATAAGTACAGCGCTGTGTACCCAAGTGGGCTATATAAAAAACATATACATACATACTGTATAATCTGTATTGTTATAATGTACAGCGCTTGTACCCAGTGGGTCATATAAATAACAATATACATACATACTGTATAATCTGTTTGTTATAATGTACAGCGCTGTGTACCCAAGTGGCGCTATATAAATAAACATATACATACATACTGTATAATCGTTATTGTTATAGAAAGCGCTTGCGTACCCAAGTGGCGCTATATAAATAAACATATACATACATACTGTATAATCTGTATTGTTAATGTACAGCGCTGTGTCCCAAGTGGCGCTATATTACATATACATACATACTTATAATCGATTGTTATAATGTACAGCGCTGTGTACCCAAGTGGCGTATATAAATAAACATATACATACATACTGTATAATCTGTATTGTTATAATGTACAGCGCTGTGTACCCAAGTGGCGCTATAATACATATACATCATACTGTATAATCTGTATTGTTATATGTACCGCGCTGGTACCCGTGGCGCTCTACATATACATACCTATATCTGTACTCTAGTAAGTTTATCATCAACGTCGCGTTTCCTATTGGCCTTTATACTATGCTACATACTGAAAAAATCTGTATTGTTATAATGTACAGCGGTGGGTACCCAAGGGCGAATATATAACAAAAACATATACATACATCCTGTTATCTGTTTGTTATAATGTACAGCGCTGGTCCAAGTGGCGCTATAAAAAAACATTAACATACATACTGTATAATCTGTGATTGTTATAATGTACAAGCTGCTGGGTTCCCAGTGGCGCTATATAAATAAAACATATATACATACTGTATAATCTGTATTGTTATAATGTACAGCGCTGTGTACCCAAGTGGCGCTATTAAATAAACATATACATAACATACTGTATAATACTGTATTGTTATAAATGTACAGCGTGTGTACCAAGTGGCGCTATATAAATAAAAAATACATACATACTGTATAATCTGTATTGTTATAATGTACAGCGCGTGTCCCAAGTGGGCGCTATTATAAATAAACATATACATACATTACTGTATAATCTGTATTGTTTAATGTACAGCGCTGTGTCCCAAGTGGCGCTATATAAATAAAACATATACCACATACTGTATAATCTGTATTGTTATAATTAAGAGCTGTGTCCCCAAGGGGCTATATAAATAAACATACATACATACTGTATAATCTGTGATAGTATGTACAGCGCTGTGTCCCAATGTGGCGCTATATAAATAAACTATAATACATACTGTATAATCTGTATGTTATAATGTACAGGCTGTGTCCCCAAGTGGCGCTATATAATAAACATATACAACTACTGTATAATCTGTATTGTTATAATGTACAGCGCTGTGTCCCCAAGTGGCGCTATATAAATAAACATATACATACATACTGTATAATCTGTATTGTTATAATGTACAGCGCTGTGTACCCAAGTGGCGCTATATAAATAAACATATACATACATACTGTATAATCTGTATTGTTATAATGTACAGCTCTGTGTCCCCAAGTGGCGCTATATAATAAACATATACTACATACTGTATAATCTGTATTGTTATAATGTACAGCGCTGTGTACCCAAGTCGCTATATAAATAAACATATACATCATACTGTATAATCGTATTGTTATAATGTACAGCGCTGTGTCCCCAAGTGGCGCTATAAAAAAACATATACAATCATACTGTATAATCTGTATTGTTATAATGTACAGCGCTGTGTACCCAAGTGGCGCTATATATAAACATATACATACATACTGTATAATCTGTATTGTTATAATGTACAGCGCTGTGTCCCCAAGTGGCGCTATATAAATAAACATATACATACATACTGTATAATCTGTATTGTTATAATGTACAGCGCTGTGTCCCCAAGGGCGCTATATAAATAAACATATACATACATACTGTATAATCTGTATTGTTATAATGTCCAGCGCGTGTACCCATGCGCTATATAAATAAACATATACATACATACTGTATATATGTATTGTTATAATGTACAGCGCTGTGTACCCAAGTGGCGCTATATAAATAAACATATACATACTACTGTATTCTGTATTGTTATAATGTACAGCGCTGTGTCCCCAAGTGGCGCTATATAAATAAACATATACATACATACTGTATAATCTGTATTGTTATAATGTACAGCGCGCTCCCCAAGTGGCGCTATATAAATAAACATATACATATTACTGTATAATCTGTATTGTTTAATGTACAGCGCTGTGTACCCAAGTGGCGCTATATAAATAAACATATACATACATACTGTATAATCTGTATTGTTATAATGTACAGCGCTGGTCCCAGTGGCGCTATATAAATAACCATATACATACATACTGTATAATCTGTATTGTTATAATGTACAGTGCTGTGTCCCCAAGTGGGCTATATAAATAAACATATACATACATACTGTATAATCTGTATTGTTATAATGTACAGCGCTGTGTACCCAAGTGGCGTTAATAAATAAACATATACATACATACTGTATTCTGTATTGTTATAATGTACACGCTGTGTCCCCCAAGTGGCGCTATATAAATAAACATATACATACATACTGTATAATCTGTATTGTTATAATGTACAGCTCGTGTCCCAAGTGGCGCTATATAAATAACATATACATAATACTGTATAATCTGTATTGTTATAATGTACAGTGCTGTATCCCCAAGTGGCGCTATATAAATAAACATATACATACATACTGTATAATCTGTATTGTTATAATGTACAGCGCTGTGTCCCAAGTGGCGTTATATAAATAAACATATACAACATACTGTATAATCTGTATTGTTATATGTACAGCGCTGTGTCACCAAGTGGTGCTATATAAATAAACATATACATACTGTATATCTGTATTGTTTATATGTACAGGCTGTGTCCCCAGTGGCGCTATATAAATAAACAATACATACATACTGTATAATCTGTATTGTTATATGTACAGGCTGTGTCCCAAGTGGCTCTATATAAATAAACATATACATACATACTGTATAATCTGTATTGTTAAATGTACAGCGCTGTGTCCCCAATGGCGCTATATAAATAAACATATACATACATACTGTATAATCTGTATTGTTATAATGTACAGCGCTGTGTCCCAAGTGGCGCTATATAATAAACATATACATACATACTGTATAATCTGTATTGTTATAATGTACAGCGCTGTGTCCCAAGTGGCGCTATATAAATAAACAATACATACATACTGTATAATCTGTTTTGTTATAATGTACAGCGCTGTGTACCAAGTGGCGCTTAATAATAAAACATATACATACATACTGTATAATCTGTATTGTTATAATGTACAGCGCTGTGTCCCCAAGTGCGCTATATAAATAAACATATAATACATACTGTATAATCTGTATTGTTATAATGTACAGCGCTGGGTCCCAAGTGGGGCTATATAAATAACAATACATACATACTGTATAATCTGTATTGTTATAATGTACAGCGCTGTGTACCCAAGTGGGGCTATATAAATAAACATATACATACATACTGTATATCTGTATTGTTATAATGTACAGCGCTGTGTCCCAAGTGGGGCTATATAAATAAACATATACATACATACTGTATATCTTTATGTTATAATGTACAGCGCTGTGTCCCAAGTGGCGCTATATAAACTATACATACATACTGTATAATCTGTATTGTTATAATGTACAGCGCTGTGTCCCCAAGTGGCCTATATAAATAAACATATACATCATACTGTATAATCTGTATTGTTATAATGTACAGCTGCGTCCCCAATGGCGCTATATAAATAAAAACATATACATACATACTGTATAATCTGTATTGTTATAATGTACAGCGCTGTGTCCCCAAGTGGCGCTATATAAATAAACATATACATACATACTGTATAATCTGTATTGTTTAATGTACAGCGCTGGTCCCCAAGTGGGCGCTATATAATAAACATATACATACATACTGTATATCTGTATTGTTTAAGTACAGCGCTGTGTCCCCAAGTGGGTCATTAAATAAACATATACATAACTGTATAATCTGTATTGTTATAATGTACAGCGCTGGTCCCCATGTGCGCTTATATAAATAAACATATACATACATACTGTATAATCTGTATTGTTATAATGTACAGCGCTTGTACCCAAGTGGCGCTATATAAATAAACATATACATACATACGTATAATCTGTATTGTATAATGTACAGCGCTGCGTCCCCAAGTGGCGCTATATAAATAAACATATACATACATACTGTATAATCTATTGTTATAATGTACAGCGCTGTACCCAAGTGGCCTATATAAATACATATACATACATACTTATAATCTGTATTGTTATAATGTACAGCGCTGTGTACCCAAGTGGCCTTATAAATAAACTATATCTCATACTGTATAATCTGTATTGTTATAATGTACAGCGCTGTTACCCCAGTGGCGCTATATAAATAAACATATACATACATACTGTATAATCTGTATTGTTATATGTACAGCGCTGGTCCCCAAGTGGCGCTATATAAATAACATATACATACATACTGTATAATCTGTATTGTTATAATGTACAGCGCTGTGTACCCAAGTGGCGCTATATAAATAACATATACATACATACTGTATAATCTGTATTGTTATAATGTACAGCGCTGTTACCCAGTGGCGCTAATAAATAAACATATAATACATACTGTATAATCTTTATTGTTATATGTACAGCGCTGTGTACCCAAGTGGCGCTATATAAATAAACATATCATACATACTGTATAATCTGTATTGTTATAATGTACAGCGCTGTCCCCAGTGGCGCTATATAAATAAACATATACATACATACTGTATAATCTGTATTGTATAATGTACAGCGCTGTGTACCCAAGTGGCGCTATATAAATAAACATATACATACATACTGTATAATCTGTATTGTTATAATGTACAGCGCTGTGTACCCAAGTGGCGCTATATAATAAACATTACATACATACTGTATAATCTGTATTGTTATAATGTACAGCGCTGTGTACCCAAGTGGCGCTATATAAAATAAACATATACATACATACTGTATAATCTGTATTGTTATAATGTACAGCGCTGTGTACCCAAGTGGCGCTATATAAATAAACATATACATACAGTATAATCTGTATTGTTATAATGTACAGCGCTGTGTCCCCAAGTGGCGCTATATAAATAAACATATACATACATACTGTATAATCTGTATTGTTATAATGTACAGCGCTGTGTCCCAAGTGGCGCTATAAATAAAATATACATACATACTGTATAATCTGTATGTTATAATGTACAGCGCTGTGTCCCAAGTGGCGCTATATAATAAACATATACATACATACTGTATAATCTGTATTGTATAATGTACAGCGCTGTGTCCCAAGTGGCGCTATATAAATAAACATATACATACACATACTGTATAATCTGTATTGTTATAATATACAGCGCTGTGTCCCCAAGTGGCGCTATATAAATAAACATATCATACATACTGTATAATCTGTATTGTTATAGTACAGTGCTGCGTCCCCAATGCCTATATAAATAAACCTATAATACCTACTGTATAAATCTGTATTGTTATAATGTACAGCGCTGTGTCCCCAAGTGGCGCTATATAAATAAACATATACATACATACTGTATAATCTGTATTGTTATAATGTACAGCGCTGTGTCCCCAAGTGGCGCTATATAAATAAGCATATACATACATACTGTATAATCTGTATTGTTATAATGTACAGTGCTGTGTCCCCAAGTGGCGCTTTATAAATAAAATTATACATACATACATATACATACATTTTAGCACAAGCTGCGTTTGATACACGAGTGTAAACACTTCCAATATCTGTGTCAACTGTTGACATCTATATAAAAAACTCCTTTATACTTTGCGAAGTCTTTTCTTCATGCATTTATTTATTTATTTTAGCTCAGAAAAATGATCACTTTATAGTACATTAATGATATGCTTTAGTAATATTATGACTCATAACCTTTTATCCTGGGCAGGCCAGAACGTTCTGCTTGATAAATTAAGTCCACAGCTCCGGCTGCAGAGTTTTCTACTGAACTACAAGTAAAAGGCATTTGTGCCGGATCACTGGAAGAATCATGGCTGTTCGGTGAGATTTTAAGATCCATTTGGGACACTGTACAATAATATATGAAAATATGTCCCTAATTCAAGAGTAGTTCCCTGCTATAGCCAAGCTTTCATTTTTGCAAAATGTCTTGGACTTTTCTATTAGTTATATTTACTGCTCCGCTCACCTGCTTCCCTTACCAACTCATAAACATGAATGAGTACAAAAAGGTATTTATTTTATTTGTTTTATAAAGTCTGTAGACTTCAAAACATTTGCTTATTTAGAGAGCGGGTTTTTTATTTATTTTTTTTACAGTTTAAGTCTTAGAGGCAGGGCTAGTTCTTGGGAAATATACTCAAGGCATTTAGTAGGGATGCCAGAACACGCTGAGGTTTTTTTAAGTATTGAAGTTAATAAAAATGTTTTAATCCAAGAGTTTTTTCTGCTACAGCTTACTATGGATATAGTTTATATGTATGGATGTATGTTTTTATTTATATATCGCAGCACTGTACAAAATTTTAATACAAAAAAGCGTATAAGAAGATCAAAAATATAAATTAATATCTAAAATATGTACATGTAGGGGGAACTGTGGCCACCATACAATTGCCTTTATTAAAAAAGAGCACATCTCTACCTTTAAAATGACTCCAGCTGCAATCTATCCAAACTTACAGCAGTATAAGAGGTGGCGCTTCCTGCTTACACTGTAAGATGTGACATCACCAGCACCATAGCTCCACCCCTTCACCACTGGCTTGAGCATGCCCCCTTGTATCCTACATCTCGGGCAGAGCACCATTGTTAAACAAACAAGAATAGGAAAATGTCTCTCTAAGGTTTCCATAGGCAGAAAAAAGAACAGAGAATGGTTTCAGGTCTGAAACTAGCTTTATGGGTTGTGTGGCTTATTACACAGATCATCATGTGGCTGTCACAGAGACTCAGAGAAAACTTTACATGACTAATGTAAGAAATGATACTTATCTAATTCCCATACTGGCTCCTCCAAGATAGTGGCTGTCGTGCTGTCGGCAAGAAATCCTTCCATATAAAATTCACAGCAGCTAGCCATCATCCTAAGCTTGTTTAAATGGTATCATCTATCAAGGGCACTTGAATGGAGACCACAGTTCCCCTTTAATAAGTATAATTGGAAGCTGAGGTGGAGAGTCTAAGGGGGCAGCTTGCAGCATTGCAGGGAGTGGCAGAACTGGGGGGTCAGCAGGCACTGGCTGGGGCCAGTATAGAGATGGGTGGAAGTGGGACAGGGAAAGGTGAGGGGGGGAGGTAGTTTTGTTAGGGTTACTAGGGGAAGTGGGGGACGGAAAGGTAGGGTGGCTTCTTCCCAGATTGCCCATCCCAACAGATTTGCCGCCTTAGGTAATGAAGTGGAGGAGGACACCTCGGAATTAGCCTGTATGGAGAGAGCTAGTCCCTTGAGCACCCAGGGGACTGCCATCTCTGATACAAGGGAGGAGGAACAAAGGATCAGGAATGCAAGGCAGGTGGTAGTGGTAGGGGACTCCATTATAAGGAACGTAGATAGGGTAATCTGCCGCCAAGACCCTACATGCCGAACTGTATGTTGCCTGCCTGGTGCTAGTGTTCATGTTAAAAAAGAATTTAAGCCAAATTTAAAAAGAAGAGATAACTGGCGATATGGATGTTAAAGTGGAGGCAATATGGTGGAATTAGGCAACAGGAAAGGAAAGGCAACAGGAAATGTCATTTTTGGTGTCTGCTATAAGCCGCCAAATGCTAGCAGAGAGGAGGTGAGTCAACTTCATATGCAGTTGGCAAGGGCTGCAAGTTTGGGGAGTGTGCTCATTATGGGGGACTTTAATTACCCTGACATTGATTGGTTTAGTGGAACTGCCATCACAGAAAAAGGCGATGAGTTCCTGAATTTGCTGCAGGATAATTTTTTTCTCATAGGTGGTTGAGGTTCCTACTAGAAAAGGAGCTCTGCTGGATCGGGTAATATCTAACATTGTGGAGCTCATTATAGATATAAAGGTAACTGGAGGCTTAGGGAATAGTGACTATGAAATAGTGGCGTTTGGACTTTGTTATCGAAAGGAAAAGTGCACTGGGTTAAGAAAGACTTTTAATTTCGGGAAGGCAAATTTTCCCAGGTTAAAAGCAGCTCTTCAGAATGTCAACTGGGATAATGTATTATCAGGTAAAGGTACTGAACAGAAGTGGACTGTGTTCAAGGGGATTTTAAGCCAGTTCACATCTAAATTCATACCCTTGGGAAATAAATGTAAAAAAAAATTTGCGCCCATGTGGCTGAATTCTGATGTAAAGAGGCAAATGGAAAGGAAGAAAAAGGCATTTAAAACCTTTAAGGCTGAGGGAATGGAAAGGGCCTTTAGGGATTATAAAAACTGTAACAAGGAGTGTAAGAAAGCAATTAAACTAAAAACTAAATCAAGCTAAAATTAATAATGAAGTTAGGATAGCTGAACAAAGCATCACTAACACTGGCGATAAAGCAAATGTCTTGAATACTTTTTTTCCCCTCTGTATACACTAAAGAAGATCCAAGATACAGTATCATAGAGTATAGTAGCAATAATGGTATAAAAGATTTAAGTGCACTTTGGTTAACCGAGGATATGGTACAGAAAGAACTAAATAAGGTTAATATTAATAAATCTCCTGGACCGGATAAAATACATCCTCGGGTACTTAGGGAGCTAAGTTCAGTTTTATCTAGGCCATTGTTTCTTATCTTTGCAGATTTCCTCATATCCGGTGGTGTGCCTCTGGATTGGAAAAAGGCTGATGTTATTCCAATATTCAAAAAGGGTAGTCGTTCACAGCCGGGTAATTACAGGCCTGTAAGTTTAACTTCAGTGGTGGGGAAGATCCTGGAAAGTTTAATAAGGGAACATGTTCTAGAGTATGTTTCAAGGATTATAAGTAGTAACCAGCATGGATTTAGGAGGAATAGATCTTTTCAAACTAACTTGCTTGGCTTTTATGAGGAAGTAAGTAGAAATTTAGACTCTGGCATAGCAGTAGATGTAGTTTACTTGGATTTTGCAAAGGCTTTTGATACAGTCCCCCATAGGTGGCTAATGTATAAGCTAAGGTCTGTTGGTCTGGGGAGTCACATTTGTACATTGATAGAAAATTGGTTAATGAATAGGATGCAGAGAGTAGTTGTAAATGGGGCTTCATCATTATGGACTAAAGTGCTAAGTGGGGTGCCACAGGGTTCTATGTTGGGGCCGCTTCTATTTAATCTATTTATTCATGATTTGGAAGTGGGTATTGTCAGCAAGGTTTCTGTTTTTGCTGACGACACAAAACTTTGTCGACCATTAAAAACTTCAGAGGATGTGCAGTCATTGCAGGGGGATCTAGATAAATTGTCACATTGGGCTGCTAAGTGGCAGATGAGATTCAATGTTGATAAATGTAACGTTATGCATTTTGGACTTAAAAATCCTTGTGCTACTTATACTATAAATGGTTCTGTGTTAAGTGAAATAACACAATAGAGGTGACATAGCATGGAACAGATATCACATAAATAATCACAAACCAGAGGAACCAGAACACATAAATAGCAATCTGCTTGTTAGTGCCACCCCAGCTCTCAGGTCTCTGTAGTGGAATCTTCTACCCCTATATCTGGCCACTATTTCCCTATTATTGGGTGGTCTACCCAGGACTCTAGTCCTTACTAAATCTCCTTGTTGGAGCTCAGGCTGCTCACTAGCTGCCCTACTCCTATCTATTACTCCTGGAGTGATCTATAACAAATCTAATCTCACATTAACTGGACCTACCTGTTATCTACAGTCCCAGGCTCCTCTGGGAAACTCCAAGTCTGAAAGAGGCTGAACACATGACTGCTCTCCCTTTATACTTTTACACAGTTGAAATCCTTCAATCCTGACTGGAGTATAGGTTGCAGGATATCATACAGAAAATCTGCGTTAATTAATTGGTCCATTTGAAAAAAAATCAATAAAGATATCACTTGATAAGTAAAACAAATATAACATTTATATAATTAACAGATTATAAGCTCTACAGGACAGGGACCTTTTTCCTCATGCACATTTTCAAGCAGTTAGTATAGTATAGTATTTGAGGTTGAATAAGACATACGTCCATCCAGTCCAACCCATCTAGCAATATCCTCATTTCCTGCCTAACTGTTGATCCGAGGAAGGCGAAACCCCCCCACCAAATTTATGAAGGTGACTTCAAGTGGCAATCTGAAATTTCCCTGGATCAACTCTACTTTATGTATCAATACCATTAACTTGTAACATTCCTTGTTTGCAGAAACTCATCCAGCTTTTTTTTTAAACTGACCAATGAACCTGCCATAACAACGTCCACTGGAAGACAGTTCCATAGCTTTACCGTTCTCACAGTAAAAACCCTTTCCAAGCTTGAAGCCTAAACCTTTTTTTCTTCAAGTCTTTAGTGATGTCCACGTGTCCTCTGGCATGTTCTATTGGTGAACAATGCCCCAGATAGTTATTGTATGGCCCGTTAATGTATTTATACACAGTAATCATATCCCCACGCAAGCGCCTTTTCTCAGCGTACATAATTGTACTTTTCCAGTCTCTTTCATATTCAAGCTCCCCCAATCCCTTATTAATTTAGTTGCCCTTCTCTGAACCCTTTCCATTTCAAAGATGTCCTTTTTGTACACAGGATTAAAAATTGCACTGCATATTCCAAATGAGGCCTTACCAATGCTTTGTAAAGAGGGAGAATTACATCTTCCTCCCTTGAATCCATACCTTTCTTTATACAAGACAATACCATGCTGGCTCTGGCTGTTGCTGCCTGGCACTGCTTGCTACCTTTAAGTTTGTTATCCACCAAAACTCCAAATCCCTTTCCCAACAGTGAATTTGTGTAATGTCAGAAAGTCTCTGTTCTTGTATGTATAATACAGTGTACTTTACAAGATTCAGTATTGTATCATGTATGTATAATACAGTGTACTTTACAACATTCAGTATTGTATCATGTATGTATAAAACAGTGTACTTTACAAGATTCAGTATTGTATCATGTATGTATAAAACAGTGTACTTTACAAGAAGGTTGTATAAAGACATACGTCCATCTAGTCCAACCTTTATACCCTACCCATAATGTCTGTATAACAGTTACATAGTAACATAGTATTGGAGGCTGTATAAAGACATCTAGTCCAACCTTTATACCCTACCCATAATGTCTGTCTAACAGTTACATAGTAACATAATATTGGAGGTTGTATAAAGACATGCGCCCATCTAGCCCAACCTTTATACCCTATCCATAATGTCTGTCTAACAGTTACTTAGTAACATGACTCTAAATGACAATTGGAATGTATCCCTGTACCAACCAGAACTACAGTATTATGGTTATTCAGTAAAAGTTCTTATCCTTTAAAATAGTGCTAATTTTGCCCCAACAAATCAGATTTTAGCTTTCAAATGTTAATAAGATCTGATTGGTTGGGGCAAAATTAGCACAATTTTAAAGGATTAGAACTTTTATTGAATCTCCCTGTATATGTATTAATACCAGTAATTCTCAATATTATAAAGTATCCCTGTACCAACCAGAACTACAGTATATGTATTAATACCAGTAATTCTCAATATTATAATTATCCCTGTACCAACCAGAACAACAGTATATGTATTAATACCAGTAATTCTCAATATTATATAGTATCCCTGTACCAACCAGAACTACAGTATATGTATTAATACCAGTAATTATCAATATTATAGTCTTTTTACTTAAGAACATAAAGTCAATTCTGGATAGAGTGTTGTGGGTTGCGGAGTGACATGTAAACTGTAGAGAACCCGGGAAGCGGTGTCTCCAGACACCTATCCAGTCCCACGACTGCATAAGGGACGCCAACTGTGTAAGATGGCCATCTGGGTGAGTTGGGCCCCGGTCGCCCGGAGTTCTAAATCTGTCTTTAATAGGGCAGAGTATCTGGTTAAAGTCACCCATGCAGATTATGTGGGCCTCGGGGTACACTGTTAGATACGGGGCTCTTGTCTTCATGATCGATAGACCAGCGGACGGTGGGTTATATATACCCAGGAGTACTATCTGAACTGATCCTATTTCAACTGCCACGTATAAGTATCTACCTTGTGGGTCAGACTTGACGAGGATTATTTTGTGCCTGAGTGTTTTCCTGATTAGGATAGAGACTCCCCTAGAATAAGATGAGTACATACTATGGGCAGCCCAGCCCACCCACGGTTTCTGTAGATAGTTTGTATTGGTTAGGAGTAGGTGTGTCTCCTGCAGGCACACTATGTCGGGGTTGTATTTAGCCAAAAATGAAAAGACCTGGATTCTTTTGTTTGGTTGATTCAGTCCCCTAACATTCCAAGATATTATTTTAAGGGGTCTGGAAAGTGGGGATCAGATTTTGTCGGAGCCCGACCCGGTATAGTGTTATTTATCCGGGGTGGGACCGCGGCCAGGGATCGCCCAGACAGGGAACCCGCCCATCTGTCGATGGGTGCCCAGGGGGAACGATCTCATCTACCCCCCCCAGGGAGGGCAGGGTCTAAGTTTGTCTATATCTAAGGAAAAAAAAACACAGGGGACATGTACATTGTATAAAAATACAAGCATTAGCGTTGTGTATTTCTTAGGGGGGGGAGTCCCTCCGGTAGCCGATATGGTTGCAGTGGGTAGATTTATGTCATATAGAGAGGAGATCCAGGCATTGTCCCATAGACTCTTAGTTAACCAGCCTGAGGGTTTGGCAGGCAGCAGGTAGGTAGTAGTTCGCCCGTAGGTCACAATACGATGTTTTCCCCCCCCTTTTTTTTTTTGGTGGGAGACATCCCAGTGGCGCCCCCCGGGTGAAGGGTATCACACTCTGGCCAAATGGAACAGCAGGTGCCATGTTGGGGCTGTCTCCCGGGTCAAGGGTCCTTGGCTGTAGCTGTGTGGGGAAGAGGTAAGAGGGGGCCAGGGCCCAGCAATGGTCCATGCCGGCGGGCAGTAGGGGCCCACATCCGGATTATGCTCGGGTTATTGGCCACGCGACCCGGGCCAACTGGTCCCGGACGAGGGTCGGGTAGTGGATCAAAGTCCGGGGCCCCCAGAAGCCCACCCCGCCCAGGGCCCACCCCAGTCCCCGAGGCCCCGGCCACAGGACCCAGCGCTGACCCCATTGAGTCCCACCAGAGCAGAGCGGTGCGGGACAGGGCACAGAAGGGCAGAGGGGGGAATACACAGTCAGGGGCCAGATTATAGGGCCGCACGTGAGTCACGGCCCGGGGGACCCCAGGGGGGCCACAGGCCCACGGAACCAAGGGGCCCAGGCGGGGGGAACGGGGGCAGGAAGAAAAGAAAGTACCTTGTGTCTTGAGCGCTCCCCACCCGGAACCCACCATCAGAGTCCACACCTAGGGCCTCGGGTCAGGCCCGAAGCGGGCGTCGATCCACCGAGAGGCCTCCACCGAGGATTCGAAGAATTTCGAGGTGATCTCGAACTGCACCCTGAGGCGTGCCGGGTATATCATCGCGTAAGGTATGTTGAGAGCTCGCAGGCGCTGCTTCACTGCCATACACGTGGTGCGCTTTTTCTGTAGGTCGATGGAATAGTCCGGGAAGAACATTATAATTGAATTCTCTAACCTGACCTCGCCCTTCTCCCTCGCCATACGGAGGATGGAGTCCCGGTCCTTTGCATTGAGCAATCGGGCGATCATGGGTCTCGGCCGGGATCCGGGCGGCGGAGGCCTGGCGGGAATCCGGTGGGCCTTCTCTACTGTGAATACTGGGGAGAGGTTATCAGAGCCGAATATCTCTTTTAGCCATGCGTCCAAGAACACCTCCGGGCTCCGGCCCTCCGCGCCCTCCGGCATTCCGACCAGGCGGATATTCTGGCGGCGAGACCTGTTTTCTAGGTCGTCGGCTCTTGCTACTTGTAGCTGGAGTTGGCGCTGTAGGGCCGCCATCTCTACTGGCAGGGGTCTAATTGTGTCCTCAGCGAAGGACATCCGATCCTCCAATTCTCCCACTCGGCCTCTAACTGTATGCAGGTCTTGCCCGAAGAAGGCCCACATCCACCTTGACCTCCTCGATCAGGACTGTGAGCGCTGCCTTAGAGTCGTGGATTGCGGATAGGATTTGTGCAGGTGAGGGTTCAGTGCAGTCCGGTGATGCCTCCGTGTCTGCTCCCGCCCCGGCCGCGGAGGCCCCCGGCGCCGCGCCAGGGGGGGTCTCCAGCGAGGATGCGGCCGCCATCTCGGCCTGCCCCTTGTTTTGGCGGGCAAACATTCCCAGCTTCTGTGCGACCGGGGTTTGCTTCCTTTGGTTCCCGTATTTGGTCATTGTGTGTTAGGTAGTATACCTGAGTAGGTTTGGCGTGTTAGATATCGCCCGTTGAGCTGCAGGGGGATATTAGCGGGTTGTGGTGTGGGAGAGCTCCTTCACCCACGTCTGCCTAGACTGCCATCTTGGCCACGCCCCCTATACTCTGTATTTTATAATGTACAGTGCTGTGTACCCAAGTGGCACTATATAAATAAACATATACATACATACTGTATAATCTGTATTGTTATAATGTACAGCGCTGTGTCCCCAAGTGTCGTTATAAAATATACAATAGACATCATACTGTATATTGTTTGTTATAATGTCAGTGCTGTGTCCCCAAGTGGCGCTATATAAATAAACATTACACACATACTGTATAATCTGTATTGTTATAATGTACAGCGCTGTGTACCCAAGTGGTCTATATAAATAAACATCTACATACATACTGTATAATCTGTATTGTTTAATGTAAAGCTCTGTGTACCCAAGGGCACTATATAATAAACATATCATACATACTGTATAATCTGTATGTTATAATGTACAGCGCTGTGTACCCAATGGTGGCTATATAAATAAACATATACATACATACTGTATAATCTGTATTGTTATAATGTACAGCGCTGTGTACCCAAGTGGTGCTATTAAATAAACATATACATACATACTGTATAACTGTATTGTTATAATGTACAGCGCTGTGTACCCAAGTGGTGCTATATAAATAAACATATACATACATACTGTATAATCTGTATTGTTATAATGTACAGCGCTGTGTACCCAAGTTGTCTATATAATAACATATACATACATACTGATAATCTGTATTTGATATAATGTACGCTCTGCTGTACCCAGTGGCGCTATATAATAAACATATCATACATACTGTATAATCTGTATTGTATATGTAAAGCCTGTGTACCCAAGTGGTGCTATATAAATAAACATATACATACATACTGTATAATCTGTATTGTTATATATGTACAGCGCTGTGTACCCAAGTGGCGCTATATAATAAACATATACATACATACTGTATAATCTGTATTGTTATAATGTACAGCGCTGTGTACCCAATGTGTGCTATATAAATAAACTATACATACATACTGTATAATCTGTATTGTTATAATGTACAGTGCTGTGTACCAAGTGGCACTATATAAATAAACATATACATACATACTGTATAATCTGTATTGTTATAATGTACAGTGCTGTGTACCCAAGTGGCACTATATAAATAAACATATACATACATACTGTATAATCTGTATTGTTATAATGTACAGCGCTGTGTCCCCAAGTGGCGCTATATAAATAAACATATACATACATACTGTATAATCTGTATTGTTATAATGTAAGCGCTGTGACCCCAAGTGGCGCTATATAAATAAACATATACATACATACTGTATAATCTGTATTGTTATAATACAGTGCTGCATCCCCAAGTGGCGCTATATAAATAAACATATACATACGTACTGTATAATCTGTATTGTTATAATGTACGCGCTGTGTACCCAAGTGGCGCTATATAAATAAACATATACATACATACTGATAATCTGTATTGTTTATAATGTACAGCGCTGTGTACCCAAGTGGCACTATATAAATAAACATATACACTACATACTGTATAATCTGTATTGTTATAATGTACACGCTGTTTACCCAAGTCGCTATATAAATAAACATATACTACAACTGTACAATCTGTATTGTTATAATGTACAGTGCTGCATCCCAAGTGGCGCTATATAAATAAACAATACATACGTACTGTATAATCTGTATTGTTATAATGTACAGCGCTGTGTACCCAGTGGCGCTATATAAAATAAACATATACATACATACTGTATACTCTGTATTGTTATATGTACAGCGCTGCATCCCCAAGTGGCACTATATAAATAAACATATACATACATACTGTATATCTGTATTGTTATAATGTACAGTGCTGTGTACCCAAGTGGCGGTATATAAAAAATAAACATACATACATACTGTATACTCTGTATTTTATAATGTACAGTGCTGTGTACCCAAGTGGCGGTATATAAATAAACATATACATACATACTGTATACTCTGTATTGTTATAATGTACAGCGCTGCATCCCCAAGTGGCACTATATAAATAAACATATACATACATACTGTATAATCTGTATTGTTATAATGTACAGCGCTGTGTACCCAAGTGGCGGTATATAAATAAACATATACATACATACTGTATACTCTGTATTGTTATAATATCCAGCGCTGTGTCCCCAAGTGGCGCTATATAAATAAACATATACGTACATACTGTATAATCTGTATTGTTATAATGTACAGCGCTGTGTACCCAAGTGGCGTTATATAAATAACATATACATACATACTGTATAATCTGTACTGTTATAATGTACACGCTGCGTACCCAAGTGGCGCTATATAAATAAACTATACATACATACTGTATAATCTGTATTGTTATATAAAGCAGCGCTGTGTACCCAAGGTGGCGCTATATAAATAAACATAATACATACATACTGTATAATCTGTATTTTATAGTGTACAGCGCTGTGTACCCAAGTGGCACTATATAAATAAACATATACATACATACTGTATAATCTGTTTTGTTATAATGTACAGCGCTGTGTACCAAGTGGCGCCATATAAATAACATATACATACATACTGTATAATCTGTATTGTTATAATGTACAGCGCTGTGTACCCAAGTGGCGCTATATAAAAACATATACATACATACTGTATAATCTGTATTGTTATAATGTACAGCGCTGTGTCCCCAAGTGGCGCTATATAAATAAACATATACATACATACGTATAATCTGTATTGTTATAATGTACACGCTGCGTACCCAAGTGGCGCTATATAATAAACATATACATACATACTGTATAATCTGTATTGTTATAATGTACAGCGCTGCATACCCAAGTGGCGCTATATAAATAAACATATACATACATACTGTATAATCTGTATTGTATAATGTACAGCGCGCGTACCCAATGGGCTATATAAATAAACTATACATACATACTGTATAATCTGTATTGTATAATGTACAGCGCTGTGTACCCACGTGGTGCTATATAATAAACATATACATACATACTGTATAATCTGTATTGTTATAATGTACAGCGCTGCGTACCCAAGTGGCGCTATATAATAAACATATACATACATACTGTATAATCTGTATTGTTATAATGTACAGCGCTGCGTACCCAAGTGGCGCTATATAAATAAACATATACATACATACTGTATAATCTGTATTGTTATAATGTACAACGCTGCGTCCCCAAGTGGCGCTATATAAATAAACATATACATACATACTGTATAATCTGTATTGTTATATGTACAGCGCTGTGTCCCCAAGTGGCGCTATAAAATAAACATATACATACATACTGTATAATCTGTATTGTTATAATGTACAGCGCTGTGTACCCAAGTGGCGCTATATAAATAAACATATACATACATACTGTATAATCTGTATTGTTATAATGTACAGCGCTGTTCCCCAAGTGGCGCTATAAAATAAACATATACATACATACTGTACAATCTGTATTGTTATAATGTACAGCGCTGCGTCCCCAAGTGGTGCTATATAATAAACATATACATACATACTGTATAATCTGTATTGTTATAATGTACAGCGCTGTGTACCCAGTGGCGCTATATAAATAAACATATACATACATACTGTATAATCTGTATTGTTATAGTACAGCCGCTGTGTACCCTAGTGGCGCTATATAAATAAACATATACATACATACTGTATAATCTTATTGTTATAATGTACAGCGCTGCGTCCCCAAGTGGCGCTATATAAATAAACATATACATACTGTATAATCTGTATTGTTATAATGTACAGCGCTGTGTACCCAAGTGGCGCTATATAAATAAACATATACATACTGTATAATCTGTATTGTTATAATGTACAGCGCTGTGTCCCCAAGTGGCGCTATATAAATAAACATATACATACATACTGTATAATCTGTATTGTTATAATGTACAGCGCTGTGTCCCCAAGTGGCGCTTTATAAATAAACATATACATACATACTGTATAATCTGTATTGTTATAATGTACAGCGCTGTGTCCCCAGTGGCGCTATATAAATAAACATATACATACATACTGTATAATCTGTATTGTTATAATGTACAGCGCTGTGTCCCCAAGTGGCGCTATATAAACAATATACATACATCTGTATATCTGTATTGTTATATTGTACAGCGCTGTGTACCCAAGTGGCGCTATATAAACATATACATACATACTGTATAATCTGTATTGTTATAATGTACAGCGCTGTGTACCCAAGTGGCGCTAATATATAAACATATACATACATACTGTATAATCTGTATTGTTATAATGTACACGCTGTGTCCCCAATGGCGCTATATAATAAACATATACATACATACTGTATAATCTGTATTGTTATAATGTACAGCGCTGTGTCCCCAAGTGGTGCTATATAATAAACATATACATACATACTGTATAATCTGTATTGTTATAATGTACAGCGCTGTGTCCCCAAGTGGCGCTATATAAATAAACAATCATACATACTGTAATCTGTATTGTTATAATGTACAGCGCTGTGTCCCCAAGTGGCGCTATAAAATAAACATATACATACATACTGTATAATCTGTATTGTTATAATGTACAGCGCTGTGTCCCCAAGTGGCGCTATATAAATAAACATATACATACATACTGTATAATCTGTATTGTTATAATTTACAGCGCTGTGTACCCAATGGGCGCTATATAAATAAACATATACATATATACTGTATAATCCTGTTTGTTATAATGTACAGCGCTGTGTCCCCAAGTGGCGCTATATAAATAAACTATACATACATACTGTATGATCTGTATTGTTATAATGTACAGCGCTGTGTCCCCAGTGGCGATATATATAAACATATACATACATACTGTATGATCTGTATTGTTATAATGTACACGCGCTGTGTCCCCAAGTGGCGCTATAATAAATAAACATATACATACATACTGTATAATCTGTATTGTTATAATGTACAGCGCTGTGTCCCCAAGTGCGCTATATAAATAAACATATACATACATACTGTATAATCTGTATTGTTATAATGTACAGCGCTGTGTCCCCCAAGTGGCGCTATATAAATAACATATACATACATACTGTATAATCTGTATTGTTATAATGTACAGAGCTGTGTCCCCAGTGGCGCTATATAAATAAACATATACATACATACTGTATAATCTTGTATTGTTATAATGTACAGCGCTGTGTCCCAAGTGGCGCTATATAAATAACATATACATACATCTACTGTATAATCTGTATTGTTATAATGTACAGCGCTGCGTACCCAAGTGGCGCTATATAAATAAACATATACATACATACTGTATAATCTGTATTGTTAAATGTACAGCGCTGCTCCCCAGTGTCGTTATATAATATACATACATACATACTGTATAATCTGTATTGTTATAATTACAGCGCTGTGTCCCCAAGTGGCGCTATATAAATAAACATATACATACATACTGTATAATCTGTATTGTTATAATGCACAGCGCTGTGTCCCCAAGTGGCGCTATATAAATAAACATATACATACATACTGTATAATCTGTATTGTTATAATGCACAGCGCTGTGTACCCAAGTGGCCTATATAAAACTACATAAATACATACTGTATAATCTGTATTGTTATAATGTACAGCGCTGTGTCCCCAAGTGGCGCTATATAAATAACATATACATACATACTGTATAATCTGTATTGTTTATAATGTACAGCGCTGTGTACCCAAGTGGCGCTATATAAATAACCATATACATACATACTGTAATCTGTATTGTTATAATGTAACACAGCGCTGTGTACCACCAGTGGCGCTATATAAATAAAATATACCATACATACTGTATAATCTGTATTGTTTATGTACAGCGCTGCGCCCCAAGTGGCGCTATATAAATAAACATACATACATACTGTATAATCTGTATTGTTATAATGTACAGCGCTGCGTCCCCAAGTGGCGCTATATAAATAAACCTATACATACATACTGTATAATCTGTATTGTTATAATGTACAGCGCTGTGTCCCCAAGTGGCGCTATATAAATAAACATATACATACATACTGTATAATCTGTATTGTTATAATGTACAGCGCTGTGTCCCCCAAGTGGCGCTTAATAAATAACATATACATACATACTGTATCATCTGTATTGTTATAATGTCAGCGCTGTGTACCCAAGTGGCGCTATATAAAAAACATATACATACATACTGTATAAATCTGTATTGTTATAATGTACAGCGCTGTGTACCCAGTGGCGCTATAAATAAACATATACATACATACTGTATAATCTGTATTGTTATAATGACAGCGCTGTGTACCACAAGTGGCGCTATATAAAAAACATATACATACATACTGTATAATCTGTATTGTTATAATGTACAGCGCTGTGTACCCAAGTGGCGCTATATAAATAACATATACATACATACTGTATAATCTGTATTGTTTATAATGTACAGCGCTGTGTACCCAAGTGGCGCTATATAAATAAACATATACATACATACAGTATAATCTGTATTGTTATAATTGTACAGCGCTGTGTCCCCAGTGGCGCTATATAAATAAACATATACATACATACTGTATAATCTGTTTGTTTATAATGTACAGCGCTGTGTACCCAAGTGGCGCTATATAAATAACAATATCATACATACTGTATATCTGTATTGTTATAATGTACAGCGCTGTGTCCCCAAGTGGCGCTATATAAATAAACATATACATACATACAGTATAATCTGTATTTTTATAATGTACAGCGCTGTGTCCCCAAGTGGCGCTATATAAAAACATATACATACATACTGTATAATCTGTATTGTTATATGTACAGCGCTGTGTACCCAAGTGGCGCTATATAAATAACATATACATACATACTGTATAATCTGTATTGTTATATGTACAGCGCTGTGTCCCCAAGTGGCGCTATAAATAAACATATACATACATACTGTATAATCTGTTTGTTATAATGTACAGCGCTGCGTACCCAGTTGGCGCTATATAAATAAACATATACATACATACTGTATAATCTGTATTGTTATAATGTACAGCGCTGCGTCCCCAAGTGGCGTCTATATAAATAAACTATACATCACATACTGTATAATCTGTATTGTTATAATGTACACGCTGTGTCCCCCCAAGTGGCGCTATATAAATAACCATATACATACATACTGTATAATCTGTATTGTTATAATGTACAGCGCTGTGTACCCAAGTGGCGCTAATAAATAACATATACATACATACTGTATAATCTGTATTGTTTATAATGTACACCGCTGTGTACCCAAGTGGCGCTATATAAATAACATATACATACATACTGTATAATCTGTATTGTTATAAATGTACAGCGCTGCCCCCCAAGTGGCGCTATATAAATAAACATATACATACATACTGTATAATCTGTATTGTTATAACGTACAGCGCTGCGTCCCCAAGTGGCGCTATATAAATAAACATATACATTCATACTGTATAATCTGTATTGTTATAATGTACAGCGCTGCGTCCCCAAGTGGCGCTATATAATAAACATATACATACTACTGTATAATCTGTATTGTTATAATGTACAGCGCTGCGTCCCCAAGTGGCGCTATATAAATAAACAATACATACATACTGTATAATCTGTATTGTTATAATGTACAGCGCTGTGTACCCAAGTGGCGCTATATAAATAACATATACATACATACTGTATATCTGTATTGTTATAATGTACAGCGCTGCGTCCCCAAGTGGCGCTATATAAATAACATATACATACATACTGTATAATCTGTATTGTTATAATGTACAGCGCTGCGTCCCCAAGTGGCGCTATATAAATAAACATACATACATACTGTATAATCTGTATTGTTATAATGTACAGCGCTGCGTCCCAGTGGCGCTATAATAATAAACCTATACATACATACTGTATAATCTGTATTGTTATAATGTACAGCCGCTGCGTCCCCAAGTGGCGCTATATAAATAAACATATACATACATACTGATAATCTGTATTGTTTATAATGTACAGCGCTGGGTTCCCAAGTGGCGCTGTAAATAAACATATACATACATACTGTATAATCTGTATTGTTATAATGTACAGCGCTGTGTACCCAGTGGCGCTATATAAATAAACATATACATACATACTGTATAATCTGTATTGTTATAATGTACAGCGCTGTGTACCCCAAGTGGCGCTATAAAATAAACATATACATCATACTGTATAATCTGTATTGTTATAATGTACAGCGCTGTGTACCCAAGTGGCGCTATAATAAACATATACATACATACTGTATAACTGTATTGTTTAATGTACAGCGCTGTGTACCCAAGTGGCGCTATATAAATAAACATATACATACATATGTATAATCTGTATTGTTTAATGTACAGCGCTGTGTACACAAGTGGCGCTATATAAATAAACATATACATACTACTGTATAACTGTATGTTATATTACAGCGCTGTTACCCAAGTGGCGCATATAAATAAACATATACATACATACTGTATAATCTGTATTGTTTATAATGTACAGCGCTGTGTACCCAAGTGGCGCTATATAATAACATATACATACATACAGTAATATCTGTATTGTTATAATGTACAGCGCTGTGTCCCCAAGTGGCGCTATAATAATAAACATATACATACATACTGTATAATCTGTATTGTTATAATGTACAGCGCTGCGTTCCCAAGTGGCGCTATATAAATAAACATATACATACTACTGTATAATTTGTATTGTTATAATGTACGCGCTGTGTACCCAAGTGGCGCTATATAATAAACATATACATACATCTGTATAATCTGTTTGTATAATGTACACGCGCTGTGTCCCCAAGTGGCGCTACTGTAGTTCTGGTTAGTACAGGGATACTATATAATATTGAGAATTACTGGAATTAATACATATACTGTAGTTCTAGTTGGTACAGGGATACTATGTAATATTGAGAATTACTGGTATTAATACATATACTGTAGTTCTGGTGGTACAGGGATACTATATAATATTGAGAATTACTGGTATTAATACATATACTGTAGTTCTGGTTGGTACAGGGATACTATATAATATTGAGAATTACTGGTATTAATACATATACTGCAGTTTTGGTTGATCCAGGGATATGTTCCGATTACCATTTGGAGTCAGGCCACAGATTCTTGTACAAGTCATTCTGAATTGAGAAAGCCAGTCGGATGACTAGCGAAACGTCTTCAAGAACTACATTTCAAGTCCAGTTGATCTAATTGAATACAACAGATATATAATTAGGAGTTCACAAAT
>CM033472.1:272894214-272969214 GCA_019447015.1 Hymenochirus boettgeri
TAATCTGTATTGTTAAATGTACAGCGCTGTGTCCCCAAGTGGCGCTATATAATAAACATATACAATACATACTGTATAATCTGTATTGTTAAATGTACAGCGCTGGTCCCCAAGTGGCGCTATATAAATAAACATATACATACATACTGTATAATCGTATTGTTATAATGTACAGCGCTGTGTCCCAAGTGCGCTATATAAATAAACATATACCATACTGTATAATCTGTATTGTTATGGACAGTGCTGTGTCCCAAGTGGCGTCTATATAAACAAATACTACATACTGTATAATCTGTATTGTTATAATGTGACACGCTGTGTACCCAAGTGCGCTATATAATAAACAATATCATACATACTGTATATCTGTATTGTTATAATTACAGCGCTGTGTACCAAGTGGCGCTATAATAAATAACATATCATACAACTGTATAATCTGTATTGTTTATAAGATACAGCGCTGGTCCCCAAGTGGCGCTATAATAAATAACATATACATACATACTGTATAATCTGTATGTTTATGTACAGCGCTGTGTACCCAAGTGGCTCTATATAATAAACATATACATACTACTGTATAATCGTATTGTTATAATGTACAGCGCTGTGTCCCCTTGGAGCTATATAAATAAACATATACATACATATGTATAATCTGTATTGTTATAATGTTACAGCGCTGTGTCCCAAGTGGCGCTATAAAATAAACATATACATACATACTGTATAATCTGTATTGTTAATGTACAGCGCTGTGTCCCCCAGTGGGCTATATAATAAACTATACATACATACTGTATAATCTGTATTGTTATAATGTACAGCGCTGTGTGCCCCAAGTGGCGCTAAATAATAAACATATACATACATACTGATAATCTGTATTGTTATAATGTACAGCGCTGTGTACCCAGTGGCTATATAAATAAACATATACATACCTACTGTAAATCTGTATTGTTATAATGTACAGCGCTGTGTACCCAAGTGGGCGATATATAAACATAAACATACATACTGTATAATCTGTATTGTTATAATGTCCAGCGCTGTGTCCCCAAGTGGCGCTATATAAATAAACATATAATACATACTGATTAATCTGTATTGTTATAATGTACACGCTGTGTACCCAAGTGGCGCTATATAAATAACATATACACATACTGTATAATCTGTATTGTTATATGTACAGCGTTGTCCCCTAGTGAGCTATATAAATAACATATAACATACATACTGTATAATCTGTATTGTTATAATGTACAGCGCGTGTCCCCAAGTGGCGCTATATAAATAAACATATACATACATACTGTATAATCTGTATGTTTATAATGTACAGCGCTGTGTACCCAAGTGGGCTATATAAATAAACATATCATACATACTGTAATAATCTGTATTGTTATAATGTACAGCGCTGTGTCCCAATGGACTAAAAAATAAACATATACATACAATCTGTAATAATCTGTATTGTTATAATGTACAGCGCTGTGTCCCAATTGGTGCTATATAATAAACATATACATCATACTGTATAATCTGTATTGTTATTATGTACACGCTGTGTTCCCCCAAGTGGCGCTATATATAAAACATATACATACTACTGTATAATCTGTATTGTTATAATGTACAGCGCTGGTCCCCAGTGGCGCTATATAAATAAACATATACATACATCTACTGTATAATCCTTTGTATAATGTACAGCGCTGTGCCCCAAGGGACGCTATATAAATAAACATATACTACATACTGTATACTGTATTGTTATAATGCAACTGCTGTGTCCCAAGTGCTCTATAATAACATAACATACATACTGTATAATCTGTATTGTTATAATGTACAGCGCTGTGTCCCCAAGTGCGGCTATATAAATAAACATATACATACATACTGTATAATCTGTATTGTTATAATGTACAGCGCTGTGTCCCAAGTGGCGCTATAAAATAAACATAACTACATACTGTTAATCTGTATTGTTATAATGTTACAGCGCTGTGTACCCAAGTGGCTATATAATAAATAAACATACATACTGTATAATCTGTATTGTATAATGAACAGCGCTGTGTCCCAAGGGCGCTATATAAATAACCATATACATACATACTGTATAATCTGTATTGTTATAATGTACAGCGCTGTGTACCCAGTGGCGCTATATAATAAACAATATACATACATACTGTATATCTGTATTGTTATAATGTCAAGCCGCGTGTACCCAAGTGGGCGCTATATAAATAAACATATACATACATACTGTATAATCTGTATTGTTATAATGTACAGCGCTGTGTACCCAAGTGGCGCTATATAAATAACATATACATACATACTGTATAATCTGTATTGTTATAATGTACAAGCGCTGTGTCCCCAAGTGGCGCTATATAAATAAACATATACATACATCTGTATATCTGTATTAGTTATAATGTACAGCGCTGTGTACCCAGTGGCGCTATATAATAACATATACATACATACTGTATAATCTGTATTGTTATTGTACAGCGCGTCTGGTCCCCAATGGCGCTATATAAATAAACATATACATACATACTGTAATATCTGTATTGTTTATGTACACGTGCTGTGTACCCAAGTGGCGCTATATAAATAAACATATACATACATACTGTATAATCTGTATTGTTATAATGTACAGCGCTGCGTCCCCAAGTGGCGCTATAATAAATAAACATATACATACATACTGTATATCTGTATGTTATAATGTACGGCATGTGTACCCAAGTGGCGCTATATAAATAAACTATACATACATACTGTATAATCTGTATGTTATTATGTACAGCGTGTGTACCCAAGTGGCGCTATATAAATAAACATTACATACATACTGTATAATCTGTATTGTTATATATGTACAGGCGCTGTGTCCCCAAGTGCGTTATTAAATAAACATATACATACATACTGTATAATTGTATTGTTATAATGTACAGCGCTGTGTCCCCCCCAGTGGCAGCTATATAAATAAACATATACATACATACTGATAATCTGTATTGTTTATATGTACAGCGCTGTGTCCCAAGTGGCGCTATATAATAACATATACTACTACTGTATAATCTGTATTGTTATAATGTACAGCGCTGTGTCCCCAAGTGGCGCTATATAATAAAATATCATACATACTGTATAATCTGTATTGTTATAATGTCAGCCTGTGTCCCAAGTGGCGCTATATAAATAAACATATACATACATACTTGTATATCTGTATTGTTATTATGTACAGCGCTGTGTACCCAAGTGGCGCGATATAAATAAACATATACATACATACTGTATAATCTGTATTGTTATAATGTACAGCGCTGTGTCCCCAAGTGGCGCTATATAAATAACATATACATCATACTGTATAAATCTGTATTGTATTATGTCAGCGCTGTGTACCCAAGTGGCGCTATATAAATAAACTATACATACATACTGTATAATCTGTATTGTTATTATGTACAGCGCTGTGTACCCAAGTGGCCTATAATAATAAACATATACATACATACTGTATATCTGTATTGTTATAATGTACAGGCTGTGTACCCAAGGTGGCTCTATATAAATACTTATACTACTGTATAATCGTATTGTTATAATGTACAGGCTGTGTCCCCAAGTGCGCTATATAAATAAACATATACTAACATACTGTATAATCTGTATTTTATAATGTACAGCGCTGCTGTCCCAAGTGCGCTATATATAAACATATACATAACACTGTATAATCTGTATTGTTATAATGTACAGCGCTGTGTACCCAAGTGGCGCTATATAAATAAACATATACATACATACTGTATAATCTGTATTGTTATAATGTACACGCTGCGTACCAGTGGCGCTATATAAATAAACATATACATACAACTGTATAATCTGTATTGTTATAATGTACAGCGGCTGTGTCCCCAAGTGGCGCTATATAAATAACCATTACATACATACTGTATAATCTGTATGTTATAAGTACAGCGCTGTGTCCCCAAGTGGCGCTATATAAATAAACATATACATACATACTGTATTAATCTGTATTTTTATAATGTACACGCTGTGTACCCAAGTGGCGCTATATAAATAAACATATACATACATACTGTATAATCTGTATTGTTTATAATGTACAGCGCTGCGTCCCCAAGTGGCGTATATAAATAAACATATACATACATACTGTATAATCTGTATTGTTATATGTACAGTGCTGTGTACCCAAGTGGCGCTATATAAATAAACATATACAATACATACTGTATAATCTGTTTGTTTATAATGTACAGCGCTGTGTCCCCAAGTGGCGCTATATAAATAAACATATACATACATACTGTATAATCTGTATTGTTTTATGTACAGCGCTGTGTACCCAAGTGGCGCTATAATAAATAAACATATACATACATACTGTAAATCTGTATTGTTATATGTACAGCACGTGTCCCCCAAGTGCGTATATAAATAACATATACATACATACTGTATAATCTGTATTGTTATAATGTACAGCGCTGTGTCCCCCCAATGTGGCGCTATATAATAAACATATACATACATACTGTATAATCTGTATTGTTATATGTACAGCGCTGTGTCCCCAAGGGGGCGCTATATAATATAACATTACATCATCACTGTATAATCTGTATTGTTAAATGTACAGCGCGGTGCCCAAGTGGCGCTATATAAATAAACATATACATACATACTTGTATAATCTGTATTGTTATATGTACAGCGTGTGTACCCAAGTGGCGCTATATAATAAACATATACATACATACTGTATAATCTGTATTGTTATAATGTACAGCACTGTGTCCCCAAGTAGCGTTATATAAATAAACATATACATACATACTGTATAATCTGTATTGTTATAATGTACAGCGCTGTGTCCCCAAGTGGCGCTATATAAATAACATATACATACTACTGTATAATCTGTATTGTTATTATGTACAGCGCTGTGTCCCCAAGTGGCGCTATATAAATAAACATATACATACATATACTGTATAATCTGTATTGTTATTATGTACAGCGCTGTGGTACCCAAGTGCGCTATATAAATAAACATATACATACATACTGTATAATCTGTATTGTTATAATGTCAGCACTGTGTCCCCAAGTAGCTTTATATAATAAACATATACATACATACTGTATAATCTGTATTGTTATAATGTACAGGCTGTGTCCCCAAGTGCGCTATATAAATAAACATATACATACATACTGTATAATCTGTATTGTTATATGTACAGCGCTGTGTCCCCAAGTGGCGCTATATAAATAAACATATACATACATACTGTATAATCTGTATTGTTATAATGTACAGCGCTGTGTCCCCAAGTGGCGCTATATAAATAAACATATACAAACATACTGTATAATCTGTATTGTTATTATGTACAGCGCTGTGTACCAAGTGGCGCTATATAATAAACATATACATACATACTGTATAATCTGTATTGTTATAATGTACAGTGCTGTTCCCCAAGTGGCGTCTAATAAATAAACATATAACTACTTACTGAATCTGTATTGTTATAATGTACAGCGCTGTGTCCCCAAGTGGCGCTATATAAATAAACATATACATACATACTGTATAATCTGTATTGTTATAATGTACAGCGCTGTGTACCCAAGTGGCGCTATATAAATAAACATATACATACACACTGTATAATCTATATTGATATAATGTACAGCGCTATGTACCCAAGTGGCGCTTGTATAAATAACATATACATACATACTGTAAATCTGTATTGTTATAATGTACAGCGCTGGTACCCATGGCGCTATATAATAAACATATACATACACACTGTATAATCTATATTGTTATAATGTACACTGCGTGGTACCCAAGTGGCGCATATAAATAAACATAAACATACATACTGTATAATCTGTATTGTTATAATGTACAGCGCTGTGTCCCAAGTGGCTATATAAATAACATATACATACATACTGTATAATCTGTATTTTTATAATGTACAGCGCTGTGTACCCAAGTGGCGCTATATAACAAACATATACATAATACTGTATAATCTGTATTGTTTATAATGTACAGCGTCTGCGTACCCAATGTGGCGCTATATAAATAAACATATACATACATACTGATAATCTGTAGTGTTATATGTACAGCGCTGCGTACCCAAGTGGCGCTATATAATAAACATATCTACATACTATATAATCTGTAGTGTTTATAATGTACAGCGCTGTGTACCCAAGTGGCGCTATATAAATAAACATATACATACATACTGTATAATCTGTATTGTTATAATGTACAGTGCTGTGTACCCAAGTGGCGCTATATAAATAAACTATACATACATACTGTATATCTGTATTGTTATAAATGTACAGCGCTGTGTACCCAAGTGGCGCTAATAATAAACATATGCATACCTACTGTATAATCTGATTTTTATATGTACAATCGCTGTGTCCCCAAGTGCGCTATGTAAATAAACATATACATACATACTGTTAATCTGTATTGTTATAATGTACAGCGCTGTGTACCCTAGTGGCGCTATATAAATAAACATTCCATACTGTATAATCTGTATTGTTATAAATGTACAGTGCTGCGTACTCAAGTGGCGCTATATAATAAAATATACATACATACTGTAAATCTGTATTGTTATAATGTCCAGCGCTGTGGTACCCAAGTGTCGCTATAATAATACATATACATACATACTGTATAATCTGTATTGTTATAATTGTACAGCGCGTGTCCCCAAGTGCGCCTATATAAATAAATGTACTGCAAATCATATACTATACATATGTTCATTATTCTGTTATAATGTACAGTGCTGCTGTACCCAAGTGCGCTTAATAAATAAATCTAATACAACTGTATAATCTGTATTGTTATAATGTACAGCGCTTTGTACCCAAGTGTCGCTATATAAATACATATACATACATACTGTATAATCTGTATGTTATAATGTACAGCGCTGTGTCCCCCAGTGGCGCTATATAAATAAACATATACATACATACTGTATAATCTGTTTGTTATAATGTACAGCGCTGTGTACCCAAGTGGGCGCTATATAATAAACAATATACATACTGTATATTCTGTATTGTTTAATGTACAGGCTGTGTCCCCCATGTCGCTATATAAATATATACATAACATACTGTATAATCTGTAGTGTTATGTACAGCGCTGTGTCCCCAATGTCGCTATATAAATAAAATCATACATACTGTATAATCATGTATTGTTATAATGTACAGCGCTGTGTCCCAATTGGCGCTATATAAATAAACATATACATACATACTGTATAATCTGTTATTGTTATAATGTACAGCGCTGTGTCCCCAAGTGGCCTATATATAAAAACATACATACATACTGTATAATCTGTATTGTTATAATGTACAGCGCGTGTCCCCAAGTGGCGCTATATAATAAACTATACTACATACTGTATAATCTGTATTGTTAAATGTACAGCGCTGTGTCCCCAAGTGGCGCTATATAAATAAACAATACACATACTGTATAATCTGGTATGTTATAATGTACAGCGCTGCGGTCCCCAAGTGCCGATATAAATAAACATATACAACATACTGTATATCTGTATTGTTAATGTGCAGCGCTGGGTCCCCAAGTGGCTCTATAATAAAAACATATCCATACATAACGTATAATCTGTATTGTTATAATGTCAGCGCTGTGTCCCAAGTGGCGCTATATAAATAACATATACATAACAACTGTATAATCTGTATTGTTATAATGTACAGCGCTGGTGTTCCAATGGTGCTATATAAATAAACATATACATACATACTGTATTCTGTTTGTTATAATGTACAGCGCTGTGTCCCCAAGTGGGCTATATAAATACACATATACTATACTGTATATCTGTATTGTTTATAAGGTACACGCTGTGTCCCCAAGTGGCGCTAATATAATAAACATATACATACATACTGTAAATCTTTATTTTATAATTTACAGCGCTGGTGTCCCCAAGTGGCGCTATATAAATAAACTATATATACATACTGTATAATCTGTATTGTTATAAAAGTCCGCGCTGCTTCCCAAGTGCTCTATATATAACATATACATACATACTGTATAATCTGTATTGTTATTAATGTACAGCGCTGGTCCCAGTGGCGCTATATAAATAAACATATACATACATACTGTATAATCTGTATTGTTATAATGTACAGCGCTGGTGTCCCCAAGTGGCGCTATAAAATAAACATATCATACATACTGTATAATTTGTATTGTTATAATATGTACAGCGCTGTGTACCCAAGTGGCGCTATATAAAAACATATACATACATACTGTATAAATCTGTAGTGTTATAGTTACAGCGCTGTGTACCCAAGTGGCGCTTTATACTAAACATATACAACACACTGTATAATCTGTATTGTTAAATGTACAGCGCTGGTACCCAATGGCCGCTATATAAATAAACATACATACCCTGTTATATCTGTATTGTTATATGTACAGCGCTGTGTACCCAAGTGGCGCTATATAAATAAACATATACATACACCTGTATAATCTGTATTGTTATAATGTACAGCGCTGGTACCCAAGTGGCGCTATATAAATAAACATATACATACACCCTGTATAATCTGTATTGTTATAATGTACACGCGGTGTACCCAAGTGGCGCCATATAAATAAACATATACATACACATTGTATATCTGTATTGTTATAATGTACAGCGCTGTGTCCCCAAGTGCGCTATATAATAAACATATACACTACTACTGTATAATCTGTATTTATAATGTTCAGCGCTGTGTCCCCAAGTGGCGCTATATAAATAAACATATACATACATACTGTATATCTGTATTGTATAATGATCACGCTGCTCCTAAGTGGCGCTATATAATAAACATATCATACAACTGTAATATCTGTATTGTTATAATGTACAGGGCTGGCGTCCCAAGTGGCGATAATAAATAAACATAGATACATACGTATATCTGTATTGTTATATGTACAGCGCTGCGTACCCCAAGTGGCGCTATATAAAATAACATATAGCATACATACTGTATAATCTGTATTGTTATAATGTACAGCGCTGTGTACCCAAGTGGCGCTATATAAATAAACATATACATACATACTGTATAATCTGTATTGTTTTATAATGTACACGAGTGTCCCTAGTGGAGCTATATAATACATATACATACATACCTGTATAATCTGTATTGTTATAATGTACAGCGCTGTGTACCCAAGTGGGCTAATATAAATAAACTATACATACAACTTAATACTGTATTGTTATAATGTACAGCGCTGGTGTACCCAAGTGGGCGCTTATAAATAACATATCAATACATACTGTATATATCTGTATTGTTATAATGTACAGCTGCGTCCCCAAGTGGCGCATATATAAATAACATATACAACATACTGTATAATCTGTATTGTTTTAATGTACAGCGCTGGTCCCCAAGTGGCGCTATATAAATAACATATACATCATACTGTATAATCTGTATTGTTATAATGTACAGCGCTGGTCCCCAGTGGCGCTATATAATAAACATATACATACATCTGTATAATCTGTATGGTTATAAATGTACAACGCTATGTCCCAAGTGGCTCTATAAATAACATCAAACTACATACTGTATAATCTATATTGTTATAATGTACAGCGTGTGTCCCCAAGTGGCGCTATATAAATAAACATATACCATACATACTGTATATCTGTATTGTTTATAATGTACAGCGCTGTGTCCCCCAAGTGCGCTATATAAATAAACATATACATCCATACTGTATATCTGTATTGTTAATAATGTACAAGCGCTGTGTACCCAAGTGGCGCTTATAAATAAACATATACATACACACTGTATAATCTGTATTGTTATAATGTACAGCGGCTGTGTACCCAAGTGGTGCTATAATATAAACATATACATACACTGTATAATCTGTATTGTTATAATGTACAGCGCTGTCGTCCCCAAGTTGCTATATACATAAACATATCATCACACTAGTAGTAATCTGTATTGTATAAATGTACAGCGCTGCGTCCAAGTAGCTATATAAATAAACATATGCATACATGCTGTATATCTGTATTGTTATAATGTACAGCTTTCGTACCCAAGTGCGATTATAATAAACAATATGCATACATACTGTATAATCTGTATGTTATATGTACAGCGCTGCGTCCCCAAGTGGCGCATATAAATAAACATATCATACATCGTAATAGTCTTCGTTTGTTTGTTATAAGCCTTAGTCGCCTGCTGTCCGCCATCCCAAGTGCGCTATATAATAACTATACATACATACTGTATAATCTGTATTGTTTATAATGTACAGCGCTTGTCCCAAGTGGCGCTATATAATAACATATACATACATACTGTATAATCTGTATTGTTATAATGTACGCGCTGTGTCCCAAGTGGCGCTATATAAATAACATATACACATACTGTATAATCTGTATTGTTATAATGTCAGCGCTGTGTCCCAAGTGGCGCTATATAATAAACATAACATAATACTGTATATCTGTATTGTTATATGTACAGCGCTGTGTACCCAAGTGGCGCTATAAAATAACAAATACATACTATGTAATAATCTGTATTGTTATTGTACAGGCGCTGTGTACCCAAGTGGCGCTATATAATAAACATATACTACAACTTTATAATCTGTATTGTTTAATGTACAGCGCTGTGTCCCCCAGTGGCGCTATATAATACCATATCGCATACATACGTCTAAATCTGTATTGGTTTATAATGTACAGCGCTGTGTACCCAAGTGGTGCTATATAATAAACATATACATACACACTGTATAAATCTGTATTGTTATAATGTACAGCGCTGTGTACCCAGTGGGCGATATAAATAACATATAGCATAAATACTTCTAAACTGTAAATTTGTTTATAATGTACAGCGCTGGTGTACCCAAGTGGCCTATATATAAACATACAGACATACATACTGTATAATCTGTATTGTTATATGTACAGCGCTGTGTACCCAAGTGGCGCTATTATAATAAACATATACATCATACTGTATAATATGTATTGTTATAATGTACAGCGCTGTGTCCCCAAGTGGCGCTTATAATAAACAATAATACATACTGTATATCTGTATTTTATAATGTACAGCGCTGTGTCCCACGTGGCGCTATAATCAATAAACATATACATACATACTGTATAATCTGTATTGTTATAATGTCAGCGCTGTGTCCCAAGTGCGCTATATAAATAAACATATACATACATACTGTATAATCTGTATGTTTATAATGTACAGCGCTGTGTACCCAAGTGGGCGCTATATAATAAACATATCATAACACTGTCTGTATAATCTGTATTGTTATAATGTACAGCGCTGTGTACCCCAAGTGGTGCTATATATAAACATATACATACACACTGTATAATCTGTATTGTTATAATGTACATCGCTGTGTCCCCAGTGGTGCTATATATAAAACACTATACATACACTGTATATCTGTATTGTTATAATGTACACGCTGTGTCCCCAAGTGGCTATATAAATAACATATACATACATACTGTATAATCTGTATTGTTTTAATGTACAGCCTGTTCCAAGTGGCGCATTAAAAAACATATACATACATCTTTATATCTGTATTGTTATAATTACAGTGCTTCGTCCCCAAGTGGCGCTATATAATAAACATATACATACATACTGTTAATCTGTATTGTTTAATGTACATCGCTACTTTCCCAAGTGCGCTATATAAAACATATCATACAACTGTTATAATCTGTATTGTTATAATGTACAGCGCTGTGTCCCCAAGTGTGCTATATAAATAAACATATACATACACACTGTAATTGTATTGTTATAATGTACAGCGTGTGTACCCAAGTGGTGGCTATATAAATAACATATACATACCTGTATAATCTGTATTGTTATAATGTACAGCGCTGGTACCCAAGTGGCGCATATAAATAACACATATACATACATACTGTATATCTGTATTGTTATAAATGTACACTGCACTGGTACCCAAGTGGCGCTATAAATAAACTATACATACATACTGTATATCTGTATTGTATAATGTACAGCGCTGCGTACCCAAGTGGCGCTATCTAATAAACATATCATACTACTGATAATCGTATTTGTTTAATGTACCACGACTGTTGTCTCCAAGTTGCGCTCTATAAATAAACTATACATACATAACCCTGTATAATCTGTAGTTATAATGTACAGCGCTGTGTCCCCAAGTGGCTTATAAATAAAACATATACATACATCCTGTATAATCTGTATTGTTATAATGTACAGGCTGTGTCCCCAGTGGCGCTATTAAATACTATACCATACATACTGTATATCTGTATTGTTATAATGTACAGCGCTGTGTCCCCAAGTGGCGCATATAATAAAATATAATACATACTGTATATCTGTATTTTTTATAATGTACAGCAGCTGTGTCCCCAAGTGCGCTATATAAATAAACATATACATAATACTGTATATCTGTATTGTTATAACATGTACAGCGCTGCGTCCCAAGGTGCGTGATATAAATCAAACATATACATACATACTGTTAATCTGTATTGTTATAATGTACAGCGCTGTTCTCCAATGGCGCTATATAAATAACATATACATACATACTGTAATATCTATAGTTGTTATAATGTACAGCGCTTGTCCCAAGTGGCTTCTATATAAATAAACATATACATACATACTGTATAATCTTGTATTGTTATAATATGTACCGCTGGCGTACCCAAGTGGCGCTATATAAATAAACAATATACATACATACTGTATATCTGGATTGTTATACTGTACAGCGCTGTGTACCCAAGTGGGCTATTTAAATAAAACATATGACATACCTAACTGTATCTTTATATTGTTATAATGTATCAGATTGCATTGATAATAATACAATACAATAAGGAATGGTTGTCGACATTGGAATAGACTCTGATTCACTATTGGTGATAATGATGACATTTATATACCAAGTATAAACCCTTGAGAAGACTTATGTTACTATACTATCAAAGAGCAACGATCCCACCTACTGTTTTCTCGGCTTTTTTTTTCAAAGATCAACTTGGGCGAGCATTTAGTTTCTGCTAATTACGTCTATCGGCCGACTGCGACATATGATGGAAAGAAATGCGCAGCGTACGGGAAACGCCATATTACAAATATAACTTTCTCATGTACAACACAAACGAACACTATCTAGGATCTGTACACTCTGCCATGGTCCCTCCACCCGCCTGATTGTGCCCCACCGTTTAAACTGTAAGTATAACCAACATGTTGTTCTGGGAGGGGCTTCTACAGTAATTGAAACTAAGTTAAGTCTAGATAAACACACTGGTGCTGTTATTGGCTCCTTCCCCCAACTGCCCCATTCATCTCTTCTGCTTTCCTTTTCAAGGCAGACAGGGACCTTTAACTGCTCCCCCTTACTATACTATTCATGTCATTGTCACCTTTAAGGTGCCCATACACTATTTAGACATAGACAGATGTAAAATCTCTCATAAGACAGATGTCCAATCTATCTAGATCTGCCTAGCCCGTTCTTTAATGCAATTTGAGATCACAAAATGAATGGACCAGATAGGAACATCTCAAGATAAAAACCGCTGCTTGTACAATGTGGTCTTTAGACATTAGATTGTTATCTCAAATCTATCCAATGTCTGCCTGTGTATGGCCAGCTGTAGGCCTTTGTGCTTTATCAATACCAACTGTGCAGTGATAGTCATAGCCCCACCCCCCTTTATGCAAATAGCTAGTGATGTCATAAGTCCTAACTGTTACTAGGTCTTAATCAAACATAAAGGGTAGAATAAGCTGGCAGCGCGTGGCGTAGTGTTAGCACTGACGCCTTGTGGGCAGCCGTGGAGACCTGTTTGTCGATTCCAACCCAGGACAACGTCTGCATTGAGTTTTTTGTTGATCTCCCCGTCCGCGTGGTTTTCCCCCGGTCACTCCCGGTTTCCCCCCACAATCACCAAAACAACTGATGGTTTTGTCACACCCACACACACACACACATGACAATCAGGAGTTAATAGTAGTCGTTCAGGGAATGTCTTCTATGCGTAGATAGAGACAAGGCTGTGGGACCTGTCAGACTAGGCGCCGGGGCAGCGGGTAAGTTTTTTACCTCCTTTCTCTCCTGGATCCTGTTTTGTCTATTGAAGAACGAAGGTAAGGGCATGCAGCTCCTTTACCTCCCGTTCTTCAATAGAACTTGGATTCCCAAAACCTTGAAAGTATTATTGGATGCCCTTAATGATCTCCCATAAAATGATCTGGAATCATCTAAAGAGGATTTTCCTGTATCTTCCCATGTCAGAGCTACGAGGCGGTGCACTTGTTGGAGCCAGCCCGGGAATTTGCCCCTCAGCCTACTGGGCCATCCTCCCTGTGCTCAGTGGTTAGTTTATGAGGGCAGCACGCTGTATTAAAAGTGGTTAAAATGATATGTTATAATATGACATACACCTGAATTTGTATAAATTGCTACTGTGTGGGTCTTTTAAAAGCTTCGTACACACGTGAATAGATAGTTCCGGCCCGGGTCGAGGGCGCTGACCTTGAGTTGGGTCTCAGCCGAGGATGCTGGGAGTGTAGGGCTGGCGTTCAGCATCCTACGCGGTCCCGGTCGCAGCGCGCCTGATGACGTCAGCGCGTCGTTGGCGTGCCCCAGATTGGCCGCATCCGGGTCTCGCGAGGTCGCAGGAACGTGTATGTCAACGATGACGTCACTGAGCCTAATAAGAAGGGGTGCGGCCACGGGTTCAGGCGCCCATTTTGATTAAACATTGCCAGAGACAAACATTCCTCTTAGGCAATCATATCAACAGGCACTTGGTAGGCGCCTCTCCACTCCAGGAGCCGTCGACGAGTCGCCGACGCTCACACTCCCGGGGCCAGAGATCAATGGCCTCCCTGTCATCCACTTCAGACAGGACAGGTTTCTTCTTGCTGCAACCTCGGCAATGGAATGCACCGGGAGAGAGCACTCCCCAAGAATGTCAGCAAGCCGCAGCCATCGCTCGCTGAAGCATCGGCCCCCGCAGAAGGCGTCACGCGTACCCAAGTCCCTCGGCGGGGAGTGACCATGGTGGCAGGGCATGGGTACAATCTATGTGGGGGGGATAGCGGTGACTGGTCCAGGTGTTTGCCGCATTGATGGGAAAATTGGACACATGTCACTGGCTCATCAGCGGTCAGTCCCAGGGGAGCTACAACACCTCCCGCCTGCTCCTAGTTCCATCCAGTGGACACACAGAAGGATTCTTATTTTTGGGGGGGGAGCCACTAGGAGTTCCCACCTGTCTGGGGAGGTGTGCTATATAAATAAACATATACATACACACTGTATAATCTGTATTGTTATAATGTACAGCGCTGTGTACCCAAGTGGCGCTATATAAATAAACATATACATACATACTGTATAATCTTCATCATTATGGACTAAAGTGCTAAGTGGGGTGCCACAGGGTTCTATGTTGGGGCCGCTTCTATTTAATCTATTTATTCATGATTTGGAAGTGGGTATTGTCAGCAAGGTTTCTGTTTTTGCTGACGACACAAAACTTTGTCGACCATTAAAAACTTCAGAGGATGTGCAGTCATTGCAGGGGGATCTAGATAAATTGTCACATTGGGCTGCTAAGTGGCAGATGAGATTCAATGTTGATAAATGTAACGTTATGCATTTTGGACTTAAAAATCCTTGTGCTACTTATACTATAAATGGTTCTGTGTTAAGTGAATCCCTGTTGGAAAGGGATCTTGGAGTTTTGGTGGATAACAAACTTAAAGGTAGCAAGCAGTGCCAGGCAGCAACAGCCAGAGCCAGCATGGTATTGTCTTGTATAAAGAAAGGTATGGATTCAAGGGAGGAAGATGTAATTCTCCCTCTTTACAAAGCATTGGTAAGGCCTCATTTGGAATATGCAGTGCAATTTTGTAATCCTGTGTACAAAAAGGACATCTTTGAAATGGAAAGGGTTCAGAGAAGGGCAACTAAATTAATAAGGGGATTGGGGGAGCTTGAATATGAAGAGAGACTGGAAAAGTTACAATTATGTACGCTGGAGAAAAGGCGCTTGCGTGGGGATATGATTACTGTGTATAAATACATTAACGGGCCATACAATAAACTATCTGGGGCATTGTTCACCAATAGAACATGCCAGAGGACACGTGGACATCACTAAAGACTTGAAGAAAAAAGGTTTAGGCTTCAAGCTTGGAAAGGGTTTTTACTGTGAGAACGGTAAAGCTATGGAACTGTCTTCCAGTGGACGTTGTTATGGCAGGTTCATTGGTCAGTTTAAAAAAAAAGCTGGATGAGTTTCTGCAAACAAGGAATGTTACAAGTTACTGGTATTGATACATAAAGTAGAGTTGATCCAGGGAAATTTCAGATTGCCACTTGAAGTCACCTTCATAAATTTGGTGGGGAGGTTTCGCCTTCCTCTGGATCAACAGTTAGGCAGGAAATGAGGATATTGCTAGATGGGTTGGACTGGATGGACGTATGTCTTTATTCAACCTCAAATACTATACTATACTAACTGCTTGAATAATGTGACATGAGGAAAAAGGTCCCTGTCCTGTAGAGCTTATAATCTGTTAATTATATAAATGTTATATTTGTTTTACTTATCAAGTATATCTTTATTGATTTTTTTCTTCAAATGGACCAATTAATTAACGCAGATTTTCTGTATGATATCCTGCAACCTTATACTCCAGTCAGGATTGAAGGATTTCAACTGTGTAAAAGTATAAAAGGGAGAGCAGTCATGTGTTCAGCCTCTTTCAGACTTGGAGTTTCCCCAGAGGAGCCTGGGACTGTAGATAACAGGTAGGTCCAGTTAATGTGAGATTAGATTCTGTTATAGATCACTCCAGGAGTAATAGATAGGAGTAGGGCAGCTAGTGAGCAGCCTGAGCTCCAACAAGGAGATTTAGTAAGGACTAGAGTCCTGGGTAGACCACCCAATAATAGGGACATAGTGCCAGATATAGGGGTAGAAGATTCCACTACAGAGACCTGAGAGCTGGGGTGGCACTAACAAGCAGATTGCTATTTATGCTGTTTCTGGTTCCTCTGGTTTGTGATTATTTATGTGATATCTGTTCCATGCTATGTCACCTCTATTGTGTTACTTGCAATGCTTTATTAATATTGTTCTGGGAGAAATAATCAGTTCTTTCTGTTTTAAGTATCACTGATGATACCCAAATTTACTTGTCTGCTCTCTGTCTCTTCCTGGATGGCGCACCACCGCCTTAAACTCAATCTATTCAAAACAGAATTAATAATTCCCCCCCCCCCCCCCCCCCTAAACTGGGACCTAGTCCACCCTTCTCCATCTCTATTGACAATATGGTCATTAACCCAGTTGAATCTGCACGCTGCCTTGGAGTTATCTTTGACTCTTCTCTCTCCTTCCATCATCACATTAACACTGTCACTGGGACCTGTCGTTTTCTCCTTCGCAATATTGCCAAGATCCGCCATTTTCTCTCTCTCTCCACTACTAAAATGCTCATCCATGCCCTTATAATCTCCAGTCTTGACCACTGTAGCATTCTACTACTTGGACTCCTGGCCTCTCATCTCTCTCCTCTCCAGTCTATCTTAAACTCGGTAGCTCGGATCATCTTGCTCTCCTCCAAAAGAGAACCCGCAACCCCCGATACTTCAGTCCATAGGGTGGCTTCCCATCAAACAAAGAATCATTTTCAATACTTTTAACCTTTAAATCCCTTCACTCTACTGCACCTCCCTACTTATCTTCTCTCTTGGTCCCTTATGTTCCAGGCCGTGCCCTCCGTTCCTTGCAAGGAAATCTTCTCCACAGACCCTCAACTAACACTTGATGCTCCCTACCCTTGCTCCCTACCTATGGAACTCTCTCCCTCTCTCGCTTCCCCTGGTGACATCAATTAATACTTTCAAATCTATACTGTTATCCTATCTTTCTGAGCATCAGCAGAACAAATGATTATTAGCCCTTTGTACCAATCGCCCCCACTTGTATCTGTATGTTGTCCCTCCCATTTAGATTGTAAGCTCTTCGGGGCAGGGATCTCATTCCTAATGTGTCAAGGTTTGTTGCCCTTATATCAATTTATCAAATAATAGCACACTGAATGAGGGAGCGAAAGGGAAACGATGGCCAGATTAACAATCCTATACACAATACCCCTACATAGTACTCCCCTAATAAGAACTAATACATTTAAATCGTAAGACACTCTAGGTCTAAAAGTATTATCAATGGGGGAATGATACCAGTGAAAAATATAAAAAAAAGATATTGTATATCTATAAGATATGTATATATATGTAAAATCTGCTTGTAGAGCGTAACAAAAGTCTTATGCATATACAGGCACCTGGTCCGTCGTAGCAACCCCCTAAGAAGCTGTGCAGGAGGGAAGAGTCTGAACACAACAATGATATGTAGCAAAATGTATGTGCACACAAAAAATATATTCAATAATCCAGTAACAGTTAGATACAGTTAATGGAACATCATACTACACCATTCTGTTTGTAAAAATCTTCAAAAATCCTCAGTTTGAATACCTCCAATCATCCGGACAGTAAAATAAATACCTGGCCATGGCTACAAGCTCCTTGAAATCCTCCCAGAGGAAATAAGACACAGGTTGGTGACTATCAACTATCGGCTGATAGTAAACTTGTGTCGAAAAGATATGTGTAGCTGAGGTATCCCCGATCTCCCTGGCAGAAACTCACAAGACTTCTGACAGTGGCTGTCATCTCTTGAGATCTATATATAGGGAGAACAAGCAGAGGTACGCCAAGCCTTGTGTGGTCGGTGTATGTCCCAGTAGTCTGCAAAGTCGTAGGTATTGGATGTCACCACTACGCGTTTTACTCCCACCGGAGCTTCTTCAGGTACCGAAGCAAATTAAGTATTAAGTATAAATTTTACTATCATCTTACACTATTTATTATCTATTTATCTATCTAGATATTTCTATCTAGATCTCTCTCTCTCTTTCTCTCTCTCTCTTTCTCTCTCTCTCTCTCTCTTTTGATCTATATCTCTATGCATTTATTATTATTTCAGAAAATGACAAGGTCACCCGTTCATCTGGAAGGGACAATTGGTTATATCGGAAAATCACATCCAATTGCTCAGTCCCCTCTCGTTAGTAGCAAATGACAGGTTGAGATGAAAAATTTGATGGTCTGTTCCTAGCCTTACTGTATTAGAAAGCAAGACTGTAAAAAGTGAGAATTACAAATTGCATGTTGTGATGTTGTGAGGCCTGAATTAAGGGGCAAAAAAGCTTTGCTGGCCTGTTTTCCAGTTGATCTAAAGCTAGCTATACATGAGTAGATCAAACATTCGATTGGAAGAATAGCTCATAGTAGCCTCTATCTTTCAGCTTGAAACCTGCAGAGAGATAGGCACAGAAGATGGCCCGATCTTTGTTTTTTCGCTAAACCATTTGAAAAGGGAGTTTCAACATTTCGAACCAATCGAAATGTCGAAATTGCTCAAAATGCCGAGCCCATTTAGAGGCTGCTTCACTGAATACCGCAGATATACTGGGAGTAGTGATGGCCGAACTTCTTGATACTAACTCTTATTTCTTCTTAGCCAGCGACACCAACTCCACTGATGTCGTCGACACTGGTCGATGTCAATGAGGCCGCCAGTGACACCGCCGGTGCTGGCAACATCAACGTCGCCAGTGTTGCCAACATCTTCTTTTTTCTACCATCACTGTGATGACTTCTAAGCTCCATGGGGTTTGCACCTCTTTATATAGGTTTGCTGAAGGACTAAATGCAATTGTGATTGGTTAATATTTCAATGCTTGCAATCATATGATCACACATTAACCATATTAATCCTATTTAAATTTTATGATATGGAAGAAGACTTCATATCAAGATGTCGGCAATGCCGGTAACATTGATGTTACCAGCCCCGGCAGTGTCACTGGCGCCCACAGTGACATTGCCCGGCTGGGAAGAAAGAAGACATGCCTAAAGGGCTCTTTAAAGAGTTAATGGGAGTCCTGGTTTCAAGCTGCACGGCCCCAAAAAAAGGCGCTTGTTATTGCTGCAAGGGCACTTCTTAGTGCCAGGAAGGGGGGTCCTGGTACGAGCTGCGGGACCCATTAAGTCCCAAAAGGCCACAAGGGCCATTCCAAGGGACACAAGGGCACTTATAACTGGCAGGGAAGGGGGTCCTGGTTGGAGCTGCAGGACCCCTTATGCCCAAAAAGGCACTTGTCAGTGCCACATGGGCCTTTCCAAGGGCCACATTTTAAGGACCCCGGAGGGGGCCCCTGGTTTAGCTGTGGAAACCCTGAATGTCTGGCCGCCGGACTTTCAGCCGTTTAATAATCCTCTCCTCTGGGGAGGGGGGTGCCGGTTCGAGCTGTGGGACCCCTTTAGCCCCAAAAGGCACTTGTAAGTGCAACAAGGGCCCTTCCATGGGCCACAAGGGCACTTATAAGTGCCGGGGAAGGGGGGGTTCAAGCTGCGAAACCCCTTAAGCCCCAAAGGGCCCTTGGAAGGGCCACAATGGTCCTTTTAAGGACCCGGGAGGGGGTCCCGGGTTGAGCCACACTACCCCTGAACGTCCAGCCAGTCGAAATTCCTCGAACAATTTGAGGATTTTCGAAAATTTTCAAACAGTGTTCGGAAAAAGTTCGGAACACGGAATTCCGGAAAATCTGCACAAACTGCAGGGGTTCAGATCCATGAACCGGCCATCTCTAACTGGTAGCGTGTGTATGTTCTTTCCCAGAAATATGCAAAGTGGTTTTCATGTACTTGACTATGCTGATGTTAGGTCCAAAGTATGTGATGAATCCTGGTTTTCAAAAATCCAAGGATTTGAAAGATTTTTCGAAACTCAGAACTTTTCATTTAAAAAACGAATATAAGAAAATTAAAAATGCCTATCGAAAAGTGCAAAATTTGTATCAAAATTTGATTAGGCAATTAAATACTTGAAAATTGTGATCAGAAATACAAAAGAAAATCAGTTCATTTGAATTTAATCTGATTTACTGAACTTAAATAGGTTTCGCGTAACTGCTGTCGGATTGAATCTCGCCCACTCTGTTCATCTGTAATTGATATCAAGGTAATGGTGTAAAGCTATACAGGGTTTTCTAATCTAAATATCATGTACAGTCATTGTAGCCAGATGTACTGTACTTGGTTGGTCCGGTTGGGCTGGTACGATTTTTAATTTTCATAAATGTAAAGTAACTGATTTAAAGTTTACAAACCCCTGTGCTGCCTCTATTGTATAAATAGGGATGTAGATGCAATGGATAACATTTCCCTTTCACAAAGCACTAGTAAAGGCTCCCTCTAGGATATGCAGTACCATTTTGGAATACAATATGCAAAAAGGACATTAAAAATAGAGAAGGGTTCAAAGAAGATCAACTAAATTATTAGGGGAATGGAAGAACCCAGGTATGAAGATAGAGAAACTAAATTAGGGTTATTACATTAGAGGAATGGTGCTTACAAGGGATATCATCATTTTCTATAAATATATACATAAATGGGACTTACAATAAACTCACTAGGGAACTGTTCATCTCTGGGGATTCTTTAAAATTACAGGAAAATAGGTTTCATCTTTCATCAGGCAAGGAAATGGTTCTTTGCAGTAAGAACGTTAAAATGTGGAACTGTTTTTCAAAAGATGTCCCACTAGCAGGTTAATAAGATTTCAATAGATGCTGGATGCCTTTTTACAAAGTAACTTGTGCATCAGCGATTTGTACCAAGTTGATCCAGGGAATCTTATGATTTTAAATAGCCATGTGCTCCATAAGTTATTAAAATTATAGTCATAGTCAGATAAGAAAATGCGCGGTTCCAGTGGAATTTTTGTAAAAAAGGAACATGAAGTTAAAAATTCTATAATCATACTGAAAATTTGAAAATCACAGTCAAAAAATTGATGTCCAAAAATCAAGTGTTGTGGTCAAAAATTGGGTTCAATTATGGATTTTCAGTTCCATGGAATTTCAATACATTCCACGGAACTGCTGGCATAACGAAACCCACCAGTTTAATTTAAGTTGGATAAATAAACTGAAGGGCATGTCCATCCCCAGAATAAAATTTCTTACTTACATTGCCCATCCCCTACAAACCCCAAGCTCCTTAGATTTACTCCTCACGGTCTCTGAATCCCAGAAAAATTTAAGCATGTTACGTATTTGCAATCTAAATTTTTAACAAAGGGATAGCAGTTGGTGGCTGGAGGGCTGGGTTGATCTCCCCATAAACTCATTAATTCCACCCCATCACTACATTTCATTTTCACTTTTTTAAAACAATAATAGGGAGATTCAATAAAAGTTCTTTGGTGCCAATGGTGCCAATTTTGCCGCAACCAATCAGATATTATTTAACTTTTGAAAGCTAACATCTGATTGGTTGGGGCACCATTTTTAACGATAAGAACTTTTATTGAATCTCCCTATAAATGTCCACTTTTGAGTTCTATTTGAGTTTTCTGTGTGAGCCATCATTACCTCTTCTAATTGCTTCTAATTCTCTTTACATTGGCACGCCCCAATAAAAAACAAAACTCCGAAACTTTATCGCATGTAGGAATCTTCAACTTCTATCTAACTGAATATAATCCCTCGCCAGATTTTATTTTAGTTAATAAAAAAAAACTGACAGGTATAATTGCAATTCTTGATGCTTGGTACTTTAAGGGTTATTCAATAAAAGTTCTTATGGTTTAAAATGGTGCTAATTTTGCCCCAACCAATCAGATGTAAGCTTTCAAATGTTAAATAAGATCTGATTGATTTATTGAATCTCCCTGTTTATTCTTTAGACAGAATGTTACCCTGAAATAATCTTTACATAATTCTGATGCTTTACATTGAAAATCAGACAATTAGGTAAAAACAAAAAATACAAAGAAAATACCATCTGGGAACTCTAATGACAGATCTCGGATAGAGTCCTACTTCCTTCGGTATTCTGGACTGCATAGTCCCTGGAAATCATTCCAACCTTCTGCTGTAATACAAAGTATAAAAAGTATAAAAAAACACAAAAAAGGCACATTGTACGTTTATTGAAAATAAGTCCAGTTGAGAGAAATAATGAAAAAATCCAAGCGAGAAATAAAATTTTGTCTTCAACAAGTTCTTGGAAATAGTCCAGTACGTAGTCTGAATCCCATTTTGTTTGCACAAAAAAAAAAGAAAAAGAAAATAAAAATCTCTACTGCACACAGTGTAATCTCTTTCTATCAGACATCTTGGCAAAGGTAATTTTCAAGATATGGGAAGATTGCAATTCATAGATTTACATTCACTGTTCAGTATTTGTTCCATTTCTGAAAAGAAAAGATAATTATGAAAAAAAAAAGAAAAAAACTTGGACATTTATTTTCTACCCGCTTTAAGATAAAACATGTTAAGCCCTTTCATTTTATGCTGCAATGCTTTACAAGGTTTTCGTATTAGCAATAAAAAAGTTTTAAAAACTGCTAAAAGATATTTAATACTTGTGTTAGAAAGAACAAAATATAGTAAAAAAAATAAAAGGTAACACCAGAAATGTAGAAAACTAACAGGGAGATCCAGTAAAAGTTCATATCGTTTAAAATGCTGCTCATTTTGGCCCAACCAATCAGATGTTAGCTTTCAAATGCAGGGGCACTTCTAGGATTTTTGCTGCCTGAGCCAAAGTTTAGAATGCTGCCCTTGATTATTTCCGTTGCCGCATTAAAGTGGGTGTGGCTTTCTCGGCGGGTGTGGTTTTGTTGATGGGCGTGGCTAAAATTTCACGATTTTAAACCTTCTATCACATAGGTATTTAAACAGTTCCTCAGACAGTCAATTAGCAATAATGTAAATTACTAGAACAGACATTACATCCCTTACTCAAATAGGTTGGGTTGCCACTACCATATTGCTCATTGCTCAGGTTTTTGTTACTCAAATCAAAATACGTTTTTTTTATAACCTGTGCTATATATGTTGGTTCAACTGTTACAATACGTGCCATACTTTCTGTAGATAAAAAAGATTTTAGCCAAAAGACTTGTAAGTCTGCCACTACGTTAAGGTAGACTCTTTCAGCAGGGCCCTAACTAAACTAACAAACTAACTAAAGCTAACCTAGCCATATAAATGATTTTAATAACATGATATCTGTTATTAGGGAAAAATTTTCTTGACCAGTCAAGGAAAAAACAAATTTTCTTCACCACTCCCTGTCTGCCGCCTTTCTTCTTCAGTGCAGGGGTGCCGCCTGAGACAAATGTTTCACTCTGCCTAACGGTAGATGTGGCCCTGTTCAAATGTTAAATAAGATCTGATTGGTTGGGGCAAAATTAGCACAATTTTTAACAATACGAACATTTATTGAATCTCCCTGAAAATATTTTACATCAGAGAGATGTAAGACTCACCTGAAATGCTGCTTTATAGCTCTTCGAGTTAGCAGTTTTCAGTGATTTGACAGAGGACATTCCCCTAGCTTCCTCCTTCAAGCATGTGCAAGCTTTTAAAAGAGCTTGCAAAGGAGGATGTTTTTTAGCAAGATTATATATAATTTTTAATTTGAGAGGTGAACATGCCCTTTAAAGTGGATCTCCACTGGTAAAATCATTTTCTGGTATTCAGTTTTATTGAAGAACAGGAGATAAAGGAGCTGTGTATCTATGACAGGCCCCGTCGGGACCTGTCAAAAGACAGGGGGAGAAGAGAGAGATCAGGTAAGTACCTTACCTTCGTTCCCGGCTCCTGCAGGTTTTATTGAAGAATGGGAGGTAAGACACAGCTCCTTTACCACCTGTTTTTCATTAAAACTGACTACCAAAAATATTTTACCAGTGGAGATACCCTTTAAGTTAAAGTGTAAGGTAATATGAAAAACATGCAAATTACAAATTGTTTTTACAAAACAGATAATTGTGTTTTTAACATCTGCCATAAAGCTGCCTGGTCCTTCAGGATAACAACCGTCAGTCACATTCAGTGGCTTATGGCTGCTTCCCATGCTGCCTAGTATGCTGCTGTGCAAACACATAACAGCTTGAAGAGGAGGTGTGAACTTTTTCTTTATGGGCCGGAGGAGATAGTAAGGAATATTTTTCTTCAGGGACCTCAGAGGAAAGAGGTATTTTATTTTTTAGGGGGGTCCTGCAATTTTATATACAATTTTCTTCAGAGGGGTAGACATGCCTTTTAATACCAGTTACACACTTTTAATTTTAATATTTATTAATTTTAGACTCTCATCCAGCAATCTCCTAATATTAGCTTAAACCTGTCATTATACCATTTAAAAAATGATCACAATAGTTAAAAATATACAGAAAATGTGTTAGAAGGTTGTTACCGCTTTTAAGGGTCAATATATAGAAAGTCGCTATCAAAAATTTCTGTTTTAAATCCACGGTAACCTCAGCAATGCGCTGAGGAATAACGCAGCTATAAGACAGAAATAACGTGGGTTGCATTAGATAGCAGAACCTGGCATTACCATGTAGGCTAGAATACAGTTTATTGAAAATACAAAAACCCAACTTTCCCAAACCTGAAAACACAACTTATTTTCTTCTAATTTTAAGGAATGTCCATGAGTCCTCTGAAATTAACTATTGGTGAACAAGGCACCAGAGAGCTTACTGGATGGTCCATTAATATATTTATATAAAGTGATCATATCCCCACGCAATCCCCACTTCTCTAATGTAAACAGCCCTAACTTGTCAAATCTGCCTGCATAGTCAAGCCCCTCCATTCCCCTTATTAATTTAGTTGCCCTTCACTGCTTCAATTTCCAAGATGCCCCTTTTGTATATGGGATTCCAAAACTGAACCGCATATTCCAAATAATGCCTTACCAGTGCCTTGTAAAGAGGGAGAATAATATTTTTCTCTTTATTAGAGATGGACTAGAACTCAAACTCAAACACGATATTTTATAATGGATGAGAATATTTATAATAACTAATAATATAAACTAAAAAATAACTAAAAATAATTATATTTTCCACTGAAAAGAGAGATTTATTTTTTTAACCCCTTTTGTTGAGGTATGCAACAAGGAATCGTTACCACTTCATGCTGGATATGATCATAAACACCCCTTTTTAAATGATTCAGAGGCAGATTCTGGAAATCTCGAATTTCCGGTATAAAATGCGAAAGCTGGAAAGTAGCGTGTGTGAAGGAAGTGACTTTATTTCAAATTCTGGATGTTTCCCAGGTGCCAGAGCCATGATCAGTAAGTTACCATTGCTATTTTAATTTAGAGACAGATTTTAGAAATATTGAAAATTCAAAAAGTTCAGAAAGTTGGAAATCCGAAAAGTTCAAAAAGTTCGGGGTTTGTTCCAAATAATAAAGTTCGATTCAAACTCAAGTTCGACAAGACTAAAAAAAATCAATTGCAAGCCTGTAACTAGCTACAGAAAAGATACATTTTTGGAAATGGGGCTTACAGAGCTCCTTTTAATAGAGGGCAATTGTATGTAGCATTTTTAAATTTTCGGAACTTGTTATTAGAAATATTAGAAATTTTGTCTCTACTTGTATGGTGGCTGCAGTTCCACTAATGGTGATATGTTAAATTGCAATTGGAACTTTATGAGTTTGGATATACTCAAATTATTCAAACTAGTTTGGATTCGAACTAATTATCGAATGTAACATTCAACTTTGGTATTCCTAGAATGTAGCAGCCGATTTCCATAACCCTCGAATGTAGCCTTTGATTTCTGTAAACCTCAAATGTATCATTCAGTAACCCGATTTCGGTAATCTTTGAATGTAGCCTTCGATTTTGGTAACCCTTGAGTGTAGCAACCAATTTCTGCAACTCTTGAATGTAGCCTTCGAATTCGGTAACCCTTCAATGTATGGTTTGGTAACCCTCAAATGTACTGTTCATTTACAACAAGACTCAGCTGGGGAAAGGCCCAGTTTGAAGAAAAAACAGGACAGTTGAGGAGTATTGTGATAAAGGAACCCAACCATAACAAAAAATATGGATTTTCATTTTATCCTTATTAAAGGCCAACTGTAGTGTTGTTGCTTCATCCCATTCTATCCCAGGGCCTAACCAATGGGAAGCCATGCTCTACACAAAACTTTTTTTCCCATTGGTTAAATCTCAGACTGAAATGGGCAGAGATTGGACAATGCAGTTGTCCACCCTTGAAACAAAAAATAGTCAATGATCAGTAATGTGTCCCCAACTCCAACTGATATTACCTGTATTACTAGCCAGATATTTAAAGGGGAACTGTGTACTCCATACAAAGGATCATGCTTCTAGATTCAGTCTATCCAAAGTTACAGCAGAATAAATGGTTGTTTCCTGCTAGCACTGTGAGCTGTGACATCACCAGCACTTGAGGTCTCCCTCCAAGTTTGAGGTTGGAACATGCCCACTGCCGAGACTGAGCATAATCAGCTGTATCATACGCCCCACCCACGAACTAAAGCATTTTTAAAGCTAACCACAAGCCTAAAAACAAAACTTTTTCTTTCCATAAGGTGTCCATAGGTAGAGGAAAGGATAGAGAATGGTTGCAGGTCTGTAAATAGCTTCAGAAATTCTAAACATTTTTGTGGTGGGGCTTCTTACACAACACATAATGTGACTGTCACAGAGACTCAGTCAGACCAGCGAAGGAACGGTAACTAGTAAATAGAGAGTACTTGCATGGAGACAACACTTTAAGGATGATATTTGTTCCCATTCTGGCAGAGTAAGCTGGCTCCTCCCTCTATGCCGTCAATCAAGGCTGTGCCAACTGACATCACAACCAATGATTGATTGCTGTTTTACCTGCTGCCTCCTCTGCACATGCCCAAGCTTATAAAAAGCTCATTGAGCAGAGGAAGGAGGCAGATGCCTTTACCAGAATGGAATAGAACTTAACATTAAATATCTGATTACATACATTAATAAACAATAGACAAGTCACTAGGTTTTTGTTTTAAGGATGGACATGCCCTTTAAAAGTTGTATATTAAGTATTTATGGAAGAGAGGGAAGAGAGGTAGGGAACCTTTTAAAAAATATACTAATTTCTAATTATGTTTCCAGTTTTCAGGGAGTAAGCCGAGTATATGGAATCCATACTGTTTTCCAGTTCACCGAAACATCGGCCAGAATGAGTGAGAATCCAAGAGGAACATCTAATCCCACTTTCTGCTTCTGAGGCCTTTGCATTTTCTCACAAGCATGGCAAGATTAGAAATGGAATCAATATCCCGAGCTGGTTTATAATTGGTAGGAAAGTTGCACTGAGATTTCTGTTTTCATTCACGCTACATTGTGAAATATTATATTGTAGATTCAGTTCAGAAATCTAATGGTTTGGAATTCCAGGTTCAGAATTTTTTTATTGCATTATAATAATACTTTTCTATTACAGTAGGTTCTTTCTTTTCAGTGCTTATTACTGGTTATGGATAGAGAAAAGTCCAGGTTTTCAAAACGGAACTGACATTTTTTTTAAAAATCTGTAGATTCGACAGAATTTAAAAAATTTTGAAAGTCAGAAATTTTTGAAAATTTGGTAATACCAGTTGAAAAAAATAATAATTTTGAGGTTAAAAAATCCAAAAATTTGTCTTTAATTGGATTCATATCAGATTTTCAGAATTTAAAATCAATCAAACCATTTACTGCACTAAGTCCCCCCCCCCCTTTTTTCCCCCTTTTTCTTCCAGTTTTACTACCCCTTCCCTTTAGTACAGGGGGATACAAAGTAGCGGATTGGAAAACCCTGTCTTTCTCTTTGGGTGAAACATACTGAGAATGTGTAAGATCACTGAGTTAGAAGAGGGACAGTAACAACAGGGATTTCTGTACTTTAGTATTGTAGAGTGTATCTTTGTATGGGGATTACATAGAAAGGCAAGATTTACAGGGGGATTCTTTTAAAAAATAGTATAAGTCATATAAGGTAATAACTTTATTAGATATTTGATTTTATAATCATAGCAAGCTATGAAGGGAATCTCCACCACCAAATGAAATGTAGGGGAACCCCCCACCCCACCACCACCCCTTAATAACAGCCTAAAAAACTAAAAATCTGCACAGAAATAGACTTAACAACCTGCATTCCCTCATTCTTCTGGGAACGGAAGAGCAGTAGGGGCCGGACTGATAGACAATCACAGATGCAGCAAGTTGAACCACAGAGGGATCCGGGGTGGTGTGGGGGGGAGGTAGAGGGTAGAGTTTCACTGCACACGCCAGAGTCCTCTAAGAGGAGCAGGAAGTAGCAGGCACTGGATTACTCACAGACAGCCTCTTACTGTTTACTTTTCTGGAATTTGATCAGGCCCTGCAGGACAACCATAAGGAGCAAAGAAGAAAGGTAAGGATTTTATAACAATAAAAAGTGGGGCCAGCAGTGGGGCAAATTTTAGTTTAGGGGGTGGACATGCCTTTTAAGCTGAGAGGCAGAGACAATGTATGAATCCAAACTCTACTTACAGCCCCTCGCTCCAGCTGAGAGGCAGAGACAATCACAGGCACGGCTGCTGTCAATGGAGAGAACTGTAAGTAGAGTTCAGATTCTTTTTTTAGCAATCTAACATAGCAGTCGAGAGTGGGAAGGGATGCCCTGCATTATATCAAAAACATTTTATACTAGGTGAAGAGCGGCCATGAAGGGATCAGGAGGGAGGGCAGGAGGAGGCAGAAACCTTTTGAACAGTAGTGGGTTAGATTTTAGTTTTTGGTGGTTGACATGCCCTTTAACTGGTCAAAAGAAGGGGCCTATTCTCAAAGAAATATAACTAGCCCGGAGAAATAAAACCAGGCAATCCACCAGTGGTACCGAGGAATGCATCGGAATTCTCCAGAACCGAAAATCCAATTCAAACCCAATTAAAGCAGATTTTTTGAATTTATGAAGTTTAACACAGATTTTTATTTCATTTCCAATTTCTCGGCACCAGATTTTTGGCAAAAAGTTCCGCCAGTCGAGGTTCTGAACGTTCCACCGGATACATAAATTTTCAAACTGGCTTTCTTTCGGAACCAGGAATCATCACATAATTAGTAAAATAAAAAAGCACGCATGTGTAATAATAATTAGATTGACTGGTAATTAGGGATGGCCAGTTCGCGGATCCGAACCCGGATCCGCCGCGGATTTATCCCGTTCGCGAACAGCGGATTTTTCCGGATTTTTCGGATTTTCCGCCTTCCGAACTTCCGATTAGCAAATTTTTATATGAGAAAACACGTAATTTCGAAAATTTTCGAAAATGCAAGGATTTATCTTATTTCCATAAATACATATTTTCGAAAATTTTCGAAATTAAGAGGATTACACGTATTTTCGAAAATACATATTTTCGAAAATACTAGTTTTCTCGTATTTTCGAAAATTTTCGAAAATACGCGAAACCCCATAATTTCGAAAATTTTCGAAAATACGAAAAATCTCGTAATTTCGAGGGTATTTTTCATTTTAATGGGTCCGCTCGCGGATTTTCGCATTTTTCCGAAAATTCGCGGATCCTCGAGCGGACCGGATTTTGCGAAGTTTGGACATCTCTACTGGTAATTAATTTATGTTATTACAGTAGAAGTAACCACACAAATCTCAGGTGATTCTCTTGTTTTACAGAGACCAGAGCTTTAATATTGAGAATAAGTACCTGTATATTAATGTGACAACTGGTAAATATATTTAACCCTGAATATTCTACCTGTTCAAGATGACATCTAAGCCTCCTTTGAATGTGTTTAGAAATTCTGCCATCTTGTCATTATCAGGCAGAACGTTCTACAACCTTGCTGCCCTCACCATGAGTTTGGCTTAGCTGTAATTGCTGTAGGGGTGGCCTCTTGAGTTTTTATTTATAATTAACTATCAATCTTAAGTTGATAGTCCTTGATAATATATTAGTATTGTTATCATATATTGGAGGCAATAGACATTAAATTCCACTTTTAATGTTTCTATAAATATTTGTTTCCATAAGGTTAGAAATGGGGACGTATGTGTATATTTTCAGCCTTTTTCCCATTATCCCAATAGCTTAAAGGTGGCAGACAACTTTACATCTCTTTACTAAATGGGATTTATTGAAAAATGGTTAACACAAACACATCAATCACAAAGAGGACATCTGCGTTACCTTCCCAAACATTTTACAAAGTTGTGGTTTTGAACTGAGGCTCAATACAAATCAAATAAAAACGAGATGTGTTCTAGTTTTGTCTTTCCGCGCAACAACGTATTGACCCGAAGTGCAAGATTAATCAATGACAGCACTTTCTACAGTTTAAAAAAAAGCTGTTCAGCTATGTACAGTACATCAAGTGCTGTCTCTTAAAACCTTCAATTTATCATTCATTGGCCATTTCTGCTGATAAAGTTAAAATGTGGCTCAATCCACAAAATTGTTAAAAGTTTGGAGCAGATCTGGGAAAGTTTTTATTCTCCCCAATTAGAAAGGGACTTATTTTAAATAAGCGTTAGACCAGGAACCCACAGGGACCATCTTGAAGTTTTGTTTTTTTTAGCTATAAAACTGATGACCATTAAAGATGTTCGAAACCAACGAGTTCTGATTTTCAGATTTTAGGAAAAAATTTCATATTTGCTATTTCTCTCATATTTGAAATTGAGAGTTCATGTATTCAGAATCGAGGGTAGGCATATTCAATATTTCTTGAAATCTGCATATTCAATAATTTACAAATATTCAATTTCAAAAATTCTAGAATATTTGAAAATTTGAAAATCACCAAAAATACGGGAAATCAGAGCGTTCTGAGAGTTCCATCAGAACTTTGAATGCAGGGTTCAACTTGGAAATGGTCCTCATCCCACAAAGTAGAACAGTGGAACTTACTTTACACACATGACAACATTGTGCACTTTGTGCTAGGTCATCATTTTTGTGTTATCTATGCAAACCAGCATTGTCCTGGGTGCGGCTTGGGTAGCACCTGGGTATTCTGGGATAGGGCGTGCTTGCTTGCTTACCTATAGCTGGCAGTCTTGAGTAGACAACATACAATGTTTTCAACGTTAATAAATACATTTTAATAAATGTTTTTTTAAAAATTCTGAACTTAATGAAAACACCATGAAAATCTGCTGCCACTGAAACGGTTAAAACTTCAGCTGCTATGAAAGGTAAAAAAGCCAAACCAGCATCTATTGGAGAAAACGAAGATTGACAGTGATACAAATGGTTTGTATCTCCCAACAGCCATAAATATCCAGACTGTGACTTTCTTCTTCATCGTACAGATTCCCAGTGAAGGATTCATTAGTAACACATGATGTTAAAATATCCGCTCTATTGTCGGTGTGTTAACACAAATACAGACGTAGCACTGGACGGAACCCAGGGATTAAGAGAACATATGTAATAATAACGATACCAATCATCTTTGCCTGCTGTAGAAGAAGCCAGGCTCCCTTAGGGAAAAACAGTGGAACCTGAATAAATGATAACGAATCAGATTTGCTGAGAGTGCTACATTTGCAGGCGGTGTAGCAGCGAACGTGATGGTATTGGGTCTACGGATCTCAGAAAAGGATATTTCTGGACCAAGTATAACAGCTAAGCCAGCAGAACTGCTTACAAGCCTGTAACAGAATTCCATTATCCTGGTGTAATTAGATCATAATTTCCAGGCAACCTCTGTGCGTGAAAAGCTTTATTTTAAAAAGCTGCCAATATTGTATGATGTGCGAGGAGCAGGGGAAAAAAACATTGGGGAGGAAAGGCTTCTGAGAAGTGTAATGCAAGCCTGCAAAGAATTAGAAATATATATAGAACAATGTAATAAACCGCACTCCAAAGTTCATGCAAGTATCCTTTATTATGTGGCTCGCTGCATCACAGGGCTACGTTTCAGGAACCGCACATCCCCTTTCTCAAGCCCACAGCGTAACGACCATAACATAATACAAACAGAGTATAATTAACAATACTGGTATATCCCATATATACCTCTCCCATTAAGCCCGTCCCATCATTAAACCAATCACATGATAGGGTCGTTTCAATTATCCTTAAAGGCAGGTATCAACATACAATCATCAACGCAGTCAGTTTTGGGAAGAGGCAAGAAGAGACATCAAGGCACCACATAAAGATCCCTAGAAAATAACATAACATCAAGTATTACATCTTATAGAAACACTTTGGAATATCACTCTCAAAGGATTCATTTTTTGGATGTGATGGTGACCCAGGATAAGGGTTTTCATACTGAGTTATACTCAAAACTCTCAGATCACAACCAGCTTCTAATGTACAGTAGTTTCCATCTGGTTAAGACTAAGAAATCTTTACCGATTATCCAATTTACAAGAGTGTCCAGAATTGTATCCAACCCTATTCGGAAATTGCAACAAATGGCTGACATGTATCATAAGTTCCAAGAACGAGAATATCCCCCACGAGTTCTGGATCAGGCGCTTGTGATATCCATTAGGGGTAGAACCAGACTTAAATATGAAGGTTGTGCTCGCATACCCTTTGTAACACAATACTCATTACACAGTGTATTGATCAATAATTGTCTGCACAAACATTGGAACCTACTTAAGGATGGGTTCCCATTTGTTCAGGAATTTGCTTCCCCCTTTAATCCCATACAAAATGGGAAAAACATTGGCTAACCATTTGGTGGGGTCAGATTTGCGTACAAGCCACAGGGATTGGATGTCCAGGGGGATGTTCCCGTGTAGATCTTGCAAGCAATGTAAACATGTGATTAAAACTAAGGAATTTGTACACTCTGCCACTAATAAAATTTTCCCTCTTCGGGACCATTTCACGTGCGAAACGAAATTCGTGGTGTATGCCCTCCTCTGCCCATGTAATAAGATCTACGTAGGGGAGACAACCCAGCCTGTTAAAAACCGTATTTCACAACATAAATCAGTACCTGTTCCTTTTAATGAGGCTCACCATAGTGAATCTGAGTTACGGTTTCTGGTTTTGGAGTGTGTCCATAGACCCAAATGTGGGGGTGATAGGGAATTATTGCTTAACAAAACAGAAGTGTGGTGGGTGAACAGTTTAAAGACTTTTTACCCTTTGGGACTTAATCGTGATTACGATTTCCATGTGTTTCTGTAAGATGTAATACTTGATGTGTTATTTTCTAGGGATCTTTATGTGGTGCCTTGATGTCTCTTCTTTCCTTTTTCCCATACCAATAAACATCGTCTCTCACTTGGTACTGTTCCAATTTGTTACACTGACTGACTGAATTACTGCGCTGATAAGGAGGAGCGAGCGCGTTCCTGTGAGTCATAATTTACTTGGTTGCTCGCTCCTCCTTATCAGCACAGTAATTCAGACAGTCAGTCAGTCAGTATACAGAAACGGGCTTGTTGTCTTCATTACTAATACAGGCAGGGAGAGAGAAATGGGAAGGGGCAGTGGAATACAGGAAGTCACTCAATGACATCACAAAGTGACTGATTATATAGATTCTCACCACTGCACCTCCCCATTGAAATGCCAGAGCCTTATGTATTATATAAGGGATATTACGGCCACCGAGGAGTTCCATGACCATATAGAAGCATGAGGCCGCAGGCCAAGTGCTTTTATACAGGTCATGGAACTCCGAGGTGAAGTAAAAATCCATATATTACACTGTAGGTAGCGTATTATTTCTTATAATACATAATGCCAGTCAAAAAAAACCTGCCCACTACCACTGTCTCTCCTCCTTCCTGTATTAATCATTTATATAGGAATCCCTGTCTAATGTATTAATAGTTAATTACTGTTCCTATTGAAAAGCGAAAGAAGGAGCGAACATTGTCTGTCAAGAATAAACAGGGATTCCTATATAAATGAATAACACAGGGAGGGGGAGACAGTGGGAGGGGCAGTGGAATACAGGAAGTCACTTAGTGACATCACTGAGTGATTGTAATATAGAATCTCGCCACTGCCCCTCCCCATTGAAAATGCCTAGCCTTATGTATTATAATGCACTAATGCACTACTGACAGTGTAATATAAGGATATTTTGTCACTGAGGAGTTCCATGGCCATATAAAAACACAATCCCACAGCCTCCTGCTTTTATTATTGGGCACGGAACTGTCACTGTCAGTAGGGTATTATCTGCCTCACTCACCGCCGGTGATTGTGGTAAGATAAGGGGATAAACTTGCGCCAACCTATTCAGTACCGTTAATAAAAGGATTGTGGAAGCATCAAGTCCTTAGGCTAATTTACAACTACATTTTACTGATCTGCTACTGATCTGGACAAACATTTATACAAACATAGAAAAGATAATCAATGCACATTCCTGGGCCCCATACAATATCATATTATCTGCACACTGGCATACATTATAAACATAGAAAAGATAATCAATGCACATTCCTGGGCCCCATACAATATCATATTATCTGCACACTGGCATACCTTATAAACTAAGGGGTTTTAGTATACATTACTGTGATCACATGAATGAAAAGCCTTCCAACCACGTGAAGGTAACCCCAGTCTGGAAGGTCCTAACTTCTAACCTTTTTTACTTTATTAAAGTAAATAAGGTTAGAAGTTAAGACCTTCCAGACTGGGGTTAGCTTTCAAGTGACAATGAAGCCTAAACTGGCTTTATTGACCCGTGACTGGCTCTCTGGTTTTGCATTTAGCTCATGGAATGCAAGTCTCTTGGAAGGTATAGCATTTCCTTAAGAGCTACCATGGAATAATGGAAATTACATATTTTTATTTTAGTCATATCTTGGGTTAGAGATGGTTAACATGTATGGCTTTGATTGGTTGTATTAGGGTATCCTGTTAAATGAATGCAATCTCATTGGTCAGAATGGTCAACAGGCCTGTAGACTGCAAGAAAGGTCTGGATCTAAAATGAAAGCAATATGGGGAATTCCCTTTCACATGTACAAATATACAGAGACATAGCACTTAAGCCCACATCCATTTATACCCTCATGTTTCACAGATAAGCTGTATATGCCATATGTACAGTCTAAAAGGCAAACCATAACATATCAGTCTGACTCATCGTCATTTAATATTAACTTAATTCTAATTTATTTGCTGATTTAGTTTCTGACATAAAGTTAAAACAGTTTTCTATACTTTCTACTGCTCTCATCTATTGCCGCTTTATCAATTATTTATGTTATTCCCTTATCACTTACTTCATCTTTATTCAGTAATGATGCTGCCTGATATGATAGAGTCACCTGAAAGAAGCCCTGGTTTAGAATTGCTTGCCAATTGTAATTTACAAGTCATTTTTCAGAAGGGTTTTGTCTGCACAATAATCCGAAGAAGTGGTCACAGTATTCTCTGGTAATCAAGTGAGTTTCTCCAGTAACATTGTAACGAGAAATACTTGGAGTTCTTTGTTTTAAGGCTCAGACTCTTGAAATGATGAATATTATTAAATGTGGATTGTAACATGGACCTCGAACTTGTGAGATTTTCTTTTTTTCTCAAAGCAAATATTCAGATAGAGACGTGATATTCTTTGGATTAGAATCTTGAGTTATTAAAGGACCAGAAGTCAATTTATTTCTATCACTGTATCTGTTCATTTCAATGTATCATTCCAAGTATTATGGCATGATAATGAAATTTCTTTTATTTGTAGTACAAATCCTGCTATATATCTTTATAGATATGTGTCATTAGATCATTAACAAAGCGTAAAAAATCCATCACATTTCGGCAATCAGACAATTTTCAATGAAGCTTGAAACAAAAAAGATACATTTTTACAAAGTTTAAATTTGAAGTTTAAATTTTAAATAGCTTGTCCACCCAAAAAAAAAAAAAAAATCTGCCAACTTTTCTATTTACTTGGTTAGAGACGCATTTCGGGTTACAAACAAACCTGTTTTTGAAGCAGAACTGCTGGATTTCTACAATCCGGTGGAATTTTTTGTGGCTGAAAAAGTCGAAAAACACAGTTGGAAACTTTGTGATTCAAATATCAAAATCATTCAGCTTTCATTGGGTTTTGAATCAGATTTTCAGAATTTCAATACGTTCCTCAGAACTGGTGGAATGAAACTCGCTAGTTTAGTCCATCTCTACATTTGGGAAACCTTTACCACTCCAAACTTAGGACTGTATTCATAAAGGTGTGGTATCACTATCTTGTGTTCTTGGGCATTGAAAACGTTAGAGGATGAGCAGTTGTTGCAGGGAGATCTAGACAATTTGTCAAAACGGACAGCAAAGGGGCAAATGAGATTCAGATAATGTAAGGTGATGGATTTGGGATTTCATAATCTTTGAGCTTACTATGCTATATACAGTATGGGTCTGTGCTAAGTGTATATCAATTGGAAAAGGACTTTAATAACAGATGTTCCTCCGATCCGATTTCCGATCGAGTGCAACAATCAGAAATCATATTAGAAGAACTGTTAAAAGACCCCAACCTTAAGGCTCTGATCTTTCTGCAGATCTCGACATTAATTCTGGGCCAAAGATGGGGTCGGTGGAAATTTTTCTGCCTGGCCCGATCTTCAACCTTCTTTGTGGATCAGAAAAACTTCACAGTTTTATTTCATAAAGAGGGTGCTATTGTTAGAAATCACAGTATATCATAGTCATTTCACTAATATAATGCTTATAAATAAGATTTAATACTTTACCTAGCTGACATGCGCATTACAAAATGTGCACATACCTTCTATGAGAATAGGGAAGATGTAAAAACCTAACTCTGCGCTCCTCTTTCCTTCTGGACTCCTGCAAAGCATTAATCACTTTGCGAGATTTACTGCATTATGGGAAACCAAAATGTAAGGAGGGTCGTCTTAACAGCTCCATCCAGTGGACGTTAAAATTCGCCCTACATAGTATCATTTTAGATGTTGCGTCCTTTGCCCGGCATCAATGTAAACAGTAAACAGCCCATGCTTACCCAATACCACGTTGGTATTTGTCCGATAGCGTCAGTTTCTTTAAAAAGAAATTCATAAGAAAATGGTATTAGAGGCATTAACAACAGAGTAATGGATTGCAAAAAGAAAAGAAAAAGAGTTTAGAGATTATCAGGGAGATTCAATAAAAGTTCTTATCGTTTAAAATGGTGCTAATTTTGCCCCAACCAATCAGATGTTACGTTTCAAATGCTAAATAAGATCTGATTGTTGGGGCAAAATTAGCACCATTTTTAACAATTATCAGGGAGATTCAATAAAAGTTCTTATTGGTTAAAATGGTGCTAATTTAGCCCCAACCAATCAGATGTTAGCTTTCAAATGTTAAATAAGATCTGATTGGTTGGGGCAAAATTAGCACCATTTTTAACAATTATCAGGGAGATTCAATAAAAGTTCTTATTGGTTAAAATGGTGCTAATTTAGCCCCAACCAATCAGATCTTATTTAACATTTGAAAGCTAACATCTGATTGGTTGGGGAAAAATTAGCACCATTTTAACTGATAAGAACTTTTATTGAATCTCCCTGATTGTTTTTATTAGATCCGCCAGCTAGCCCATGGGAAAGTCAATATCTATGATTCTGCACATTAATGCAATTATTTGCATTTTCTTGGGTATCTTCCTAGCCCTAGTGAAGGCTGCCGTAATGTGATATATGGCCGAAAGCATTTATTTTATTTTTTGGGATTGCAGCGTCTCCTAGGATGACGTTTGAGTGTAGTAACGTACAGGGTGGAATGAATCACTTCTCTGATCTTGTTAGGTCTGTGAAAATCACAGAGCAAGAATAGAAAGATGTTCAGCAGTTATTACAAAGAAATACAACTGACATAGAAATAAAAGAGGGAGAGCCAAAGCTCTGCTCGGCGGAAGAATCCTTCTCGCTATCAGCTTCATATTTTCTGCCCAATTTTCTCTTTCTTTCAATTGCTCTTCTGTGTTATCAAGGGAAGTCACTTATATTTTTCAGTAGACATAATGTACTTCCCTTTGTCTGCTCCCTTAATTTGGCTTCTGCTGGAATTGGCTTGTTTGGGCTCCATTTTTGTAAAAAGGCATTGCCCGGACTGCAATATAATTCTGTTTCCAAGGAGGTATGGATTTTTATAATGCCTCTGTTGGGTTGTTACTTTTACATGTTCTTATGCTATTTTCCAGTTAATAGAACAGAGAATGTATTTAACATTCACTTTGGAATCCTACGGTGCTCGTTTTCCTTCTACGTTTCTCAGGGAAATGTCGTTTTGTACAATGTTCATTTTATTTATTTATTTTTGGTCTGGTTTAAAATATCTCTAAAGAATATGTTAGATATATGTTAAATAATCCATATGGTTTTATACCATAAATGATTTAACTATTATTTTATACTTGTCCAGATCCTTATTTTCTCCCGAATTTATATTCCTTTTTGCTCCCAACTTATGTTACCATTTGCTTCCTAATTAATCTAGTGTAACATCTTCCAGCAGCTATTGACTAACAGGGCAGCACGGTGGCTCAGTGGTTAGCACTGATGCCTTGTAGTGCTGAAGTGCTGAGTTCGATTCCACCCTTGGACACATCTGCAAGGGGTTTGTATGTTCTCCCCGTGCTTGCGTGGGTTTCCTCCGGGCACTCCGGTTTCCCCCACAATCATAAAGACATACTGATAGGTTGTATGTGTCAAATAAATGTGCTTAGATTGTAAGCTCTTGGGGGCAGGGCCTGATGTGAATGTATACATGTAATTGTAAAGTGCTACGGACGATGTTGGCGACATATAAATCCATAATTATAATAACAAAGATAGAGTACACCTGACATGTCTTGTAAAGGAGACCTGAACACAATCACCCGCCCCACTCACACACAAACACATTTATGTACGTACATAGGCTGCAATTCTTAGCCTTTGCTTTTTTAGGAATATAGAAGGTATAAAGTCCTTTCTGCTGGCATGATACAAATACAGGTTTCCACCCTTATTATTGCTGCTGTATATGTATTTATCAGAGGACACTTGGGCATCCCTTATGATTAGAGGAAAAAAAGGTTCAACTTGCAGCTCAGGATAAATCCAATAGGGTCTTTACCGTTGTGTGACGTTAACACCAGCTATTAAAAAAACATGCTACAGAGCCACAACCATAATATTAAAGGGCATGTCCACCCTCAAAACTAAAATTTTACTAACTACTGGCCCCACTGTACAAAAATAATAAATCCTTACCTTACATCCCTGCTCCTTGTGGTTCTCCTGTTCTGCCTCTGCAAAGTTCAGGAAACTGCTGGGTAGGAGCTGTCAGTGCCTCATCCAGTGCCTCTTTCCTTGCTAATCTCAGCAAGGTCTGAGGCATGCTCAGTAGAGCCCTTTTCCCCCTCTCCTTCCCAATTTCTCTGTGGCTGGCAATTAACTAACTATAAATGCTTTTGCCACCATGCAGGGGATACCCTCCCACCCCCAACCGCTCTATTCATAAGTGTAAAAGTGCTTTCCTGCCTCTACTTACAAGTCCTCATTCCTGCGCTGTTCTACACTGAAGGCAGTCGCGGCTGCCAGTCCGGCCCTCTTTCTTGCAGTTCTGGCGGGCAGGGGAGTTGGACCAGAACAGCGCAGGATCGAGGAGGTGTTAGTAAAGTTTTTTTTATGAGGGTGGAAATGCCCTTTAAATAGCTTTTTAAATGGAAATTCATGTGCTATGGCACTCAGTAAATTTTCCTAAAAGATTACATAGTAACATAGTAATTGAGGTTGAATAAAAACACACGTCCATCAAATCCAAACTTTATACCCTACTTTTTAAGCCTACCTAACAGTTGAACACAGAGTTCTGTGTGTACATGTTGAAGTGCCCCTGCTCCCTTATTTATACAGGGAAGACAGTGGGCCCATTTAAGCGTGGGTTTCAGAGTCACTGCAGTGACATCAAACTGTCCCAGCCTAAATCTGATCCTGTTTCACAGAGAAGTGATGATCCGCCAGTTGCCAGTCATTTTAGGACAATCAAACATCAGGTGTCCGACCTATGTGGGATGGTAATCGACCATGTCCCACCTCTTGTGTGAGGGGGTGACCGTCGTAATACCCTCCTGTGTAAGGAGGCATACTGGATCTTCACATTAGATGCAGCTCAGCCTATGGGACTAAAGTGAGCTTGGGGTTATCTTGTTTCTTGCCCAAAAAGATAAATTGCATGTTTTGATTGTCATTGTTACATATTTGGTAGAATATGTGTCTTCTTCCTATATTGTTATAATGTGTTTCTCTGCAAGTGTATTTTGAATTGCTAATGGGCAGTGTATTTTGGCAGTAATGGGCAGTCTCTAGCCTATTTAAGGGTCCGCCCATAATTTTACATTTTGTATGTGTCTGACGAAGGTGCATGGGCACCGAAACATTACACTGTGTTTGTTGATGTTTCAATAAACCCCAGTTTTGCATCAAGTCTGGTGTGCACAGTCTTTTGGTTCCTGATCTACTATATGCTTGCCTAGCATACTGTGGCACCCAGCAAGACTGCTGTGAAATTGTATTTTTAGAGATTCACTTAACACAGTTATGTGTAATTTATGGTGAAGTTGGCACAAGGATTGTAAAACCCCAAATGCATCACCTTACATTTATCAACATTGAATCCCATCTGCCATTCTGCTGCCCATTTTGATAATCTATCTAGGTCTGCTTGCAGCACTTGCACATCATTGGAAGTTTCCAAAGCTCTGCATAATTTAGTGTCATCAGCAAAGACAGAGACACTGCTCTCATTGCCCCTTCTAAGTCATTTATAAACACATTAAACAGAAGCAGCCCCAGTACAGAACCCTGAGGCACTCTGCTTAGAACTTTAGCCCATATGGATGTAGCTCCATTGACCACCACTCTGTTTGCGATCCAATAACCAGTTTTATATCCATGAAAAATGTACCACATCCACTGCTGTGCCTGAGTCTAAATTTTTACTCGCTTGTTCATAAAAACCAATTAAATTTGTCTGGCATGATCTGTTTCTCATAAATCATATGTATGGTACGTCTATGTACAATTAACATTGTGCATCTATCTATCAAAGTATGGGTCTGTTTATGATCGCAATAGCCTTTTGTAGTGTATGGCCACATTTAGACAGGTATTATCGGGAGTGTATAAAGGTTGGACTAGAAGGACGTATGTCTTTATACAACCTCCAATACTATGTAGCTATGTAACTGTTAGACATTATGGATAGGGTATGAAGGTTGGACTAGATGGACATATGTCTTTATACAACCTCCAATACTATGTTACTATGTAACTGTTATAAGTACATTATGGGTAGGGTATAAAGGTTGGACTAGATGGACGTATGTCTTTATACAACATCCAATACAATGTTACTATGTAACTGTTAGACAGACATTATGGGTAGGGTATAAAGGTTAGACTAGATGGATGTATGTCTTTATACAACCTCCAATACTATGTTACTATGTAACTGTTATACAGACATTATGGGTAGGGTATAAAGGTTGGACTAGATGGACGTATGTCTTTATACAACCTCCAATACTATGTTACTATGTAACTGTTATACAGACATTATGGGTAGGGTATAAAGTTTGGACTAGATGGACGTATGTCTTTATACAACCTCCAATACTATGTAGCTATGTAATTGTTAGACATTATGGATAGGGTATGAAGGTTGGACTAGATGGATGTATGTCTTTTATACAACCTTCAATACTATGTTACTATGTAACTGTTAGACAGACATTATGGGTAGGGTATAAAGGTTGGACTAGATGGGCGTATGTTTTTATACAACCTCCAATACTATGTTACTATGTAACTGTTAGACATTATGGGTAGGGTATAAAGTTTGGACTAGATGGACGTATGTCTTTATACAACCTCCAATACTATGTTACTATGTAACTGTTAGACATTATGGATAGGGTAAGAAGGTTGGACTAGATGGACGTATGTCTTTATACAACCTCCAATACTATGGGGCATACTTTTAAACAGCATTAACTTTTCGCAGGCGAGTTTCCCAACGTTTTCGGCAAAATCGATATTAACGCCACTAAATTAACGTCACTATGTCCGAACGTAATGCCGTCACTATGCCATTACAGAGGTAGATGCGGCTGAATGCCCATGAAAAAAGCGGATTCTTCCGGTCTGGGTCTGTGCTCGGGGCCTATATAATGAAGATAGCGGGACATGCTTCAGTACATTTGAGAAAGGCTGTGGAGTCGGGCGAAACGCATTAGGGGGATCTACCGTTTCTGGTTATAGTAGCAGTCATACTGAAGTCAGCAGTATCGATACCCTCTTCCCATGGGATCTATCTCTGATAAGTGCTTACACATGGGGACAGATAAGTACTATCTATTCTATGCATAGTTGATGGCCACGTATGCTATTTACTAGAATGTTCTGTCATTACTATTTATATGTATGCATTAGCACTTTATGTACACACAGCTGCTAGTCTATTATGCTGCTAACTGTATATAGTATGGTTTTTAATTATTTTTTAACTTGATGGTTTTGCACACTGATTATCCCTGACATGTATGCATTTACATACTAGAATAACGGATTGTACACCTTTGCTTGAAGCCAGTTGAGTGTACTGTATTTTTAATTGGATATGCTTCGGAATCTAAAAATCATCAGACAATCGGAACTATTTGTTTTCTATTATCCGACCTTTGCTACCCATTAGAGATGTAACGAAAGTAGTCGGTTTTCAAAAATCGAAAATCGAAAGTAGATGATTTTCAAAAATTGAAAATCGAAAGTAGACGATTTTTGAAAATCGAAAGTAGACGATTTTCGAAAGTCGAAAATCGAAAGTAGATTATTTTTGAAACTCGAAAATCGAAAGTAGATGATTTTCGAAAGTCGAAAATAAACGATTTTTCGAAAGTCGAAAATCGAAAGTAGATAATTTTTGAAAATCAAAAAGCGAAAGTAGACGATTTTCGAAAGTCGAAAATCGAAAGTAGATGATTTTCGAAAATCGAACTTTTGAAATTTCCGAAAATTTTTAAAATTCGAAAACGTAACTCAACAGTTTCAAACATCTCTACTACCCATTGGACATGACGGTAAATTTCAATAAGAAGAACATATTTCACAATTTGTACAAAGGCTTCAGTAAAATATGACAAAAAAATATGGCTTAACAGTAATACAGAGTACAAAATGCTCTGTTGTAAGCAACATTGCCTGCTGATTTGTTCTTGTGTAGCAGTTCTTAATAGTTATGGAATCAGTTACTTAACATTACAATCACGGTAGATAAAATGATGATTGCAGCACTGTGTTTACAGAATGCTGTTATCATCACTTTTATTTACTGGTCATACACCCTACAGGGAAACAGGATTGATAGTCTGTACATGATAAGCTTGTTAACATTTCAAACATTCTCTTTTTCTGTAAAAATTTTCTGCTACACTTCCAAATACAGAAAAACAGAGGCTGTCTTTAGTACAGTATCTCAGTACAGGCTGCCTTTAATACAGTATTTCAGTACAGGCTGCCTTTAATACAGTATTTCAGTACAGGCTGCCTTTAATACAGTATTTCAGTACAGGCTGCCTTTAATACAGTATTTCAGTACAGGCTGCCTTTAATACAGTATTTCAGTAAAGGCTGCCTTTAATACAGTATTTCGTACAGGCTGCCTTTAATACAGTATTTCAGTACAGGCTGCCTTTAATACAGTATTTCAGTACAGGCTGCCTTTAATACAGTATTCAGTACAGCTGCTTTTATACCAGTATTTCAGTACAGGCTGCCTTTAATACAGTATTCAGTACAGGCTGCCTTTAATACAGTATTTCAGTACAGGCTGCCTTAATACAGTATCAGTACAGGCTGCCTTTAATACAGTATTTCAGTACAGGCTGCCTTTAATACAGTATTTCAGTACAGGCTGCCTTTAATACAGTATCTCAGTACAGGCTGCCTTTAATACAGTATTCAGTACAGGCTGCCTTTAATACAGTATTTCAGTACAGGCTGCCTTTAATACAGTATTTCAGTACAGGCTGCCTTTAATACAGTATTTCAGTACAGCTGCCTTTAATACAGTATCTCAGTACAGGCTGCCTTTATACAGTTACATAGTACAGGCTTTATACAGTATTTCGTACAGGCTGCCTTTAATACATCTCAGTACGCTGCCTTTAATACAGTATCTCAGTACAGGCTGCCTTTAATACAGTATCTCAGTACAGGCTGCCTTTAATACAGTATCTCAGTACAGGCCTGCCTTTAATACAGTATTTCAGTACAGGCTGCCTTTAATACAGTATCTCAGTACAGGCTGCCTTTAATACAGTATCTCAGTACAGGCTGCCTTTAATACAGTATTTCGTAAGCTGCCTTTATACAGTTTTCAGTACAGGCTGCCTTTAATACAGTATCTCAGTACAGGCTGCCTTTAATACAGTATCTCAGTACAGGCTGCCTTTAATACAGTATTTCAGTACAGGCTGCCTTTAATACAGTATTTCAGTACAGGCTGCCTTTAATACAGTATCTCAGTACAGGCCCTTTATACAGTATTTCAGTACAGGCTGCCTTTAATACGATTTCAAACAGGCTGCCTTTAATACAGTATTTCAGTACAGGCTGCCTTTAATACAGTATTTCAGTAAAGGCTGCTTTAATACAGTATTCATTACAAGGCTGCCTTTAATACAGTATTTCAGTACAGGCTGCCTTTAATACAGTATTCAGTACAGGCTGCCTTTAATACAGTATTCACGTACAGGCTGCCTTTAATACAGTGTTTCAATACAGGCTGCCTTTAATACAGTATTTCAGTACAGCTGCCTTATAATACAGTATTTCAGTACAGGCTCCCTTTAATACAGTATTTCAGTACAGGCTGCCTTTAAACAGTATTTCAGTACAGGCTGCCTTTAATCAGTATTCATCAGCTCTTAATACAGTATCTCAGTACAACTGCCTTAGATACTATTTCAGTACAGGCTGCCTTTAATACAGTATTTCAGTACAGGCTGCCTTTAACAGTATCTCAGTACAGGCTGCCTTTATAACAGTATCTCAGTACAGGCTGCCTTTAATACAGTATCACAGTACAGGTGCCTTTATACAGTATCTCAGTACAGGCTGCCTTTAATACAGTATTTCAGTACAGGCTGCCTTAATACAGTATCTCAGTACAGGCTGCCTTTAATACAGTATTCAGTATATAGGCTGCCTTTATACGTATTTCAGTACAGACTGCCTTTAATACAGTATTTCCTAGGCTGCCTTTAATACAGTATCTCAGAACAGGCTGCCTTAATACATATCTCAGTACAGGCTGCCTTTAATACAGTATTTCAGTATAGGCTGCCTTTAATACAGTTTCAGTACAGGCTGCCTTTATACCGTATTTCAGTACAGGCTGCCTTTAATACAGTATTTCAGTACAGGCTGCCTTTAATACAGTATCTCAGAACAGGCTGCCTTTAATACAATATCTCAGTACAGACTGCCTTTAATACAATATCTCAGTACAGGCTGCCTTTTTTAATACATTATTTCAGTACAGGCTGCCTTTAATACCGTATTTCAGTATAGGATGCCTTTAATACAGTATCTCAGTACAGGCTGCCTTAAACAGTATTTCAGTACAGGCTCTTTACAGTATTTCATACAGGCTGCCTTTAATACAGTATTTTCAGTACAGGCTGCCTTTAATATGGATCTCAGTACAGACTGCCTTTAATACAGTATCTCGTACAGGCTGCCTTTAATACAGTATTTCAGTACAGGCTGCTTTAATACAGTATTTCAGTACAGGCTGCCTTTAATACAGTATTTCAGTACAGGCTGCCTTTAATACAGTATAGTATTTGAGGTTGAATAAAGACATACGTCCATCCAGTTCAACCCATCTAGCAATATCCTTATTTCCTGCCTAACTGTTGATCCAGAGGAAGGCAAAAACCCCCCACCAAATTTATGAAGGGGGAAAAAATTCCTTCCTGACTCCAAGTGGCAATCGGAAATTTCCCTGGATCAGCTCTACTTTATGTATCAATACCAGTAACTTGTACATTCCTTGTTTGTAGAAACTCATCCGCTTTATATTAACTGACCAATGAACCTGCCATAACAACTCCACTGGAAGACAGTTCCTACGTTTCCGTCTCACAGTGACAAACCCTTTCCCAACTCTTTTATGTATCAATACCAGTAACTTGTAACATTCCTTGTTTGTAGAAACTCATCCAGCTTTATATTAAACTGACCAATGAACCTGTCATAACAACGTCCACTGGAAGACAGTTCCATAGCTTTACCGTTCTCACAGTGACAAACCCTTTCCCAACTCTACTTTATGTATCAATACCAGTAACTTGTAACATTCCTTGTTTGCAGAAACTCATCCAGCTTTTTATTAAACTGACCAATGAACCTGCCATAACAACGTCCACTGGGAGACAGTTCCATAGCTTTGCCGTTCTCACAGTGACAAACCCTTTCCCAACTCTACTTTATGTATCAATACCAGTAACTTGTAACATTCCTTGTTTAGAAAAAACTCATCCAGCTTTATATTAAACTGACCAATGAACCTGCCATAACAACGTCCACTGGAAGACAGTTCCATAGCTTTACCGTTCCAAGTGACAAACCCTTTCCCAACTCTACTTTATGTATCAATACCAGTAACTTGTAACATTCCTTGTTTGCAGAAACTCATCCAGCTTTTATTAAACTGACCAATGAAACGCCATAACAACGTCCACTGGGAGACAGTTCCATAGCTTTACCGTTCTCACAGTGACAAACCCTTTCCCACTCTACTTTATGTATCAATACCAGTAACTTGTAACATTCCTTGTTTGTAGAAACTCATCCAGCTTTATATTAAACTGACCAATGAACCTGCCATAACAACGTCCACTGGAAGACAGTTCCATAGCTTTACCGTTCTCACAGTGACAAACCCTTTCCCAACTCTACTTTATGTATCAATACCAGTAACTTGTAACATTCCTTGTTTGCAGAAACTCATCCAGCTTTTTATTAAACTGACCAATGAATCTGCCATAACAACGTCCACTGGGAGACAGTTCCATAGCTTTACCGTTCTCATAGTGACAAACCCTTTCCCAACTCTACTTTATGTATCAATACCAGTAACTTGTAACATTCCTTGTTTGTAGAAACTCATCCAGCTTTTTATTAAACTGACCAATGAACCTGCCATAACAACGTCCACTGGAAGACAGTTCCATAGCTTTACCGTTCTCACAGTGACAAACCCTTTCCCAACTCTACTTTATGTATCAATACCAGTAACTTGTAACATTCCTTGTTTGTAGAAACTCATCCAGCTTTATATTAACTGACCAAGAACCTCATAACAACGTCCACTGGAAGACAGTTCCATAGCTTTACCTTTCTCACAGTGACAAACCCTTTCCCAATCTACTTTATGTATCAATACCAGTAACTTGTAACATTCCTTGTTTGCAGAAACTCATCCAGCTTTTTATTAAACTGACCAATGAACTGCCTAACAAGTCCACTGGGACAGTTCCATAGCTTTACCGTTCTCACAGTGACAAACCCTTTCCCAACTCTACTTTATGATCAATACCAGTTAACTTGTAACATTCCTTGTTTGTAAAACTCATCCAGCTTTTTATTAAACTGACCAATGAACCTGCCATAACAACGTCCACTGGAAGACAGTTCCATAGCTTTACCGTTCTCACAGTGAAAAACCCTTTCCCAACTCTACTTTATATATCAATACCAGTAACTTGTAACATTCCTTGTTTGTAGAAACTCATCCAGCTTTTTTTTTGAAACTGAACAATGAACCTGCCATAACAACGTCCACTGGAAGACCGTATCTCAGTACAGGCTGAAAATAAGCCTAAAATAAAATTCTTTGCGAAATGGCGAAACCAGATATATCTTTATAAATATGACCCAATATCTCTGTACTGGGTACCTCAGTCTCATTTCAGACTGCCTTTAGTACAGTATCTCAGAATAGGCTGTCTAAAGTACAGTGTTTCAGTACAAGGTTGTCTTGTATAAAGAGGGGTATGGATTCAAGGGAGAACATTCAAGGGTAATATGGAATATGGAACATGCTCTGCAGTTTTGGAATCCTGTGTACAAAAAGTACATCTTGCAAATGGAAATGGTTCAAAGAAGAACAGCTAAAGTAATAAGGGGACTGGAGGGGCTTAAATATGGAGAAGTTACAATTATGTATACCCTTTAAGACTTGAATAAAAGAAGTTTAGTAGGAAAGGGTTACAATAAAGAGAGAACAATAATACTATGGAACTGGCCGGTTCATTGGATATTTTTTATATAATGGTTAATTTTGACCCAGTGCTGGACACTCCATGTGCACTTTATACCATGGTGTTTAAATTTAGTGATCGTGAGTGGTGGACAATGATACCAAAAAAGCTTTCTGAGTCAGATGGTCTCTCAGGCTCAGAAAGCGACCCTGACAAACGAATTGTAAGAGCTCTCAGTAAAAGGGTAGAATTAACCCTAGAGAATTATCTTAAATCTAAGATGATTCCTCGTGGGTTACGTTGGAAAATTCCTCCAGGCAGGAATTTGGTTACGAAAATGTCGGCCAATTTTTAATCTAAATGGGATGCAGCAGCCAGCATGGCTTGTTTTGAATTAATTAAATTAATTTTAGATGAAAATAAAAGCCAAATGTTAACAATTGAAACTGAGGTTAATAAATTAGCAGATGATCTTAATTCTTGACAAACTCCAGAGTAGTACTTAATTACAGAATTTTTTTTTTGCCTATGACAGGAGCGAGTCCCAATCTAGTGATGGTCCTGATTTTGAACAAAAATCTCAAAACGCTTGGCAAATAAAAAATTGGTAAACGCGGCAATTATCATCAGCAGAAATCCCCCCATGCTTCTTCACCTGCTTTTTTAGGCGAAGGACCAGAAGGAGGGGTAGATGGAGAAAGCCAAGTCATAGGAAGAACCAAAAATAAACAAGTACAACCTGAGGAGGAAAAGAAACTAGATACGGTTGTTAATTTATCATAAATTACATGTGTATCTCAGCAATGTGAATTTGTTAACCAAAGTTTTGAATTTTTGTCCTACTAATGGCTTAGACCCGTTCACACTAGTTAAATACATTCATTTTTTTTTTGCAAGATGTCTTATTCTCAAAAAACTCTATGCCAATAAGAGTAATAATTTAGGATTTGGTTTTTTTTTAGACAGCCTCACTTTGCATACTCTTTTGGACTTTTGGAAAATCAAAATATTTCTAAAATGGTCAATAGATGATATGGGTGACGAGAACCAAGCAGTTGTGTCATTTGTAGCACCCCAGCTAAAAAAATCACCTCGGACTTCATTCTAAGCCCATCTTATTCCCTCCTTTGTCCACAGTACCCTGTGTCCACATCTTCATGAATGCAATTAAATAAGAACTTGGAAGGTTCATCAAGTATTGCCCCATTATTTCGGGTGTGGGGAGCCCTATGGAGAATAGCTCTAGGTTTGTGGATTTAGCACATAACCTTGATGTAATAGGATGTTTAGGTTCAATTCAGATTAAAGAAAAACCCATCTTGGTGGGTCTTGATGTAGAGGCTCTGTACCCCTCTATTCCCCATTAACAGGGTTTGGGGTACTTGACAACACATAGATCTAAATATGAAGCACACTGCTCTTTTATATTAAAGTTGCTAGAGACAAAAATTTTCTTTACATTTGACAACATTTTCTACCACCAGGTGCAGGGCACCGTGATGGGCACAGCTTGTGCCCCTACATATGCCAGCCTCTACCCGGGGGCATGGTAAAAACATATATTCTCAGATTATCATTTCTTCTCAGCCTTAAACAATGTATCTTTCTGGGGTTGTTATATAGACAACATAATGATTTTATGAGATGTGTCTGTTATGGAACTATCAGGGAGATTCAATAAAAGTTCTTATCATTTAAAATGGTGCTAATTTTGCCCCAACCAATCAGATGTTAGCTTTCAAATGCTAAATAAGATCTGATTGGCTGGGGCAAATTTAGCATAATTTTAAACGATAAGAACTTTTATTGAATAACCCTGTATATTCTTTCATCCAAATGCTGAATGTGAATGATTGGAATTTACACTTTACACATCAGTTTGATTTTCATCATATTCCCTTACTGTATCTGAACATAAAAAAGGTAGGAGGTAGACTCCACACTGAATTATACTGTAAAGATACTGCAGGGAACATTTTGCTACATGCTCAAAGTATTTATCTCATATCGATACTGATGGGCATTTCTTAAGTAGCGATGACGCAACTGTATATCCCTTAGTGATTTGGAAAAGGCAGTAACTGGCTTAGAAAGGCATACAAAAGGGCTAAATACTCCCATAGGGAAGCATTGGTGTTTGGTAATAGCACTAATACTATCAATTTGATCGCTGAGTTTAATAACGACTGGGCATGGAGCAACAACTAATTAAATAATACTTGTTTATCCTGCAAGCGTCCTTTAATGAATATCTTGGTCATACCTCCTAGAGCCCCCATCATTGGACAATCTTTGATATCCAGCTATTTTGTGTCTAATTATTTGAACACCAAGGTAATATAATAAAATGTATTGTAACTTTATTTTCACTATTATCATTATGCTTCTATTTTCCACCAAGTATTACATATATATATATATATACTGTACTATACTGTACTGAACTATACTATACTGTACTATACTATACTATACTATACTATACTGTAATATACTGTACTATACTATACTGTACTATACTGTACTGTACTATACTATACTATACTATACTATACTGTACTATACTATACTGTACTATACTGTACTATACTATACTATACTATACTATACTATACTATACTGTACTATACTATATACTATACTGTACTGAACTATACTATACTGTACAATAATATACAATACATACATATGATAATACATATAATAATATATATACTTTACTGTACTACAATACTATATACTATACTGTACTACAATACTATACTTTTATACTGTACTATACTGTACTATACTATACTATACTGTACTATACTATACTGTACTGTACTATACTGTACTATACTATACTGTACTATACTATACTATACTATACTGTACTATACTATACTGTACTATACTATACTGTACTGTACAATACTATACTATACTTTCACACTGTGCTATACTATAATATGCTATACTATACTATACTAGACTGTACTATACTATACTTTCATACTGTACTATACTATACTATACTGCACTATACTATACTATACTGTACTATACTGTACTAAACTATACTATACTATATACTGTACTTTACTATACTATACTGTACTATACTGTATTGTACTACACTATACTGTACTATACTATACTGTACCATACTGCACTAGACTGTACTATACTATACTATACTATATACTATACTATACTGTACTGTACTATATGATACTGTACTGTACTGTACTATACTATACTGTACTATACAGTACTATACTATGCTGTACTGTACTATATATACTATACTACACTATAACATACTATACTGTACTATACTATACTGTACTATACTACGCTATAACATACTATACTATACTGTACTATACTATACTCTACTATACTGTACTATACTATACTATACTATACTGTACTGTACTATATATACTATACTACACTACACTATAACATACTATACTATACTGTACTCTACTGTACTATACTATACTGTACTATACTACGCTATAACATACTATACTATACTGTACTATACTATACTATACTGTACTATACTATACTATACTATGCTATACTGTACTATACTAACTACTATACTATACTATACTGTACTATACTGTACTGTACTATACTATACTATACTATACTGTACTGTACTATACTACACTATAACATACTATACTATATACTATACTATACTATATTGTACTATACTGTACTATACTATACTACACTATAACATACTATATACTATACTCTATACTATACTGTACTATACTATACTGTACTATACTATACTGTACTATACTATACTATACTGTAATATACTATACTGTACTATACTATACTGTACTATATGATACTCTACTGTACTATACTATACTATACTGTACAATACTGTGCTGTTCTGTACTATACTGTACTGTACTATACTATACTGTACTATACTGTACTGTACTATACTACACTATAACATACTATACTATATACTATACTGTACAATAATATACAATACTTTATACTATGTAAAAAAGAATACCAGCAGGATAGAGTTGCGGCACCTCACAAATCCTGTGAGAGTCCAGTCATAAGGGAAGTCCGGAACTTCACCAACATTACAGTATACAGGGAAATGAAGGATACCCTATTGTGATGGTCTCCCTCTGTGAAACACGCTATTTGCCAAATAAAAGTTAAGTTTTAAGATCCACGCTGGTTGCAGTCCATCTATCCTTCATTTGCCTGAATACTATATACTGTACTGTACTATAATGTACTACAATACTATGCTTCTGTACTGTACTGTACTGTAGTATACTATACTATACTTTACCACTATACAGTATATACAGGGTGATTTAACAGGAGGTAATTGGAAGACACAAAGCTCTTTTAAGGGGTTAAATTTGCTCTAACTATCAGTTTGCGTGACTTTAACGCCTAGTTCGCATTGGCTGCACGAGTATCGTAAGAGGTATTCCCATAGCTGCTACAAGCCTATTTACCCGAGGCTATGCGCGTGTAATTATTTAGCTGATAGCTGGTGTTAAGTACTTACATGCAAACCTCTCTTTCGGGAGATTTGGCCAGATCAAGTGCGTCTCTGGGTGAATCTCCCTGATAATGTCAACAGCTTCCTTCAATGTAATTGTCCCCCCCCAAACAATCATGACAGCTATGACAAAGATGGTTCTGTATTCAAAGCCGCAGTAGAGCCTCGAGGCAAATGTACACGTGATTCTATCTGTAGACCCCTGTCAGGGAGAGAGATGTGAGAAAACGTCTCTACAGAATGTGACAATTTCACATCTCTTGGTGATACCCCTAAATCCAACCTTTTCTTTTTCTTGCACTTTCGTTTTCACTTGTGACTTATCTTCCATTTTTTGTCCATTTGAAGTACCACTAAGGTAAAAAATAACCAGTTTCCTCCCCTGATTCCGTATTTCTGTGGGAGATTATTCCTTTGCTTTCATGCTATTGATGTGATTGTCCTGTTCCCACTGCCTTGCTCACTCCAACCTGTAACAATAATTACAATAAGTCAGGCAAGGGGAGCAGGGAGACTAAAGGTGCCCATACATCTATAAGATTTTACTTACCCAACCGAGCGCTCACGCGATGTTCATCGATCCTGCCGGAACCGCTTCTCCCGATCTTACATTCGACCGACTGGGATTTTGCGATCGCATGTCGGCCGAATGTAAGATCGGGAGAATCGGTTCCGGCAGGATCGATGAACACGCGTACGCTCGGTTGGGGAAGTAAATCTTATAGATATTGGGCACCTTAAAGTGGACAATACACATAAACACCGATCTTTGATAGACAGATGTACATTGTTAATTGTACGTAGATGTAACTATTGTTCCACATATTCAGTTATATTCTATTCATGTTATTATATCTCTTTGTTGATTAATCTCGAAGTCGTCTAAGTGAGATCACATTACATTAACATTTAATTGGACTTTAGAAAACACTGCAATCATTTTACTAATCGACTTTAAAAAAAGAACTTTTCTGATCGTAATTACGGTCGATATTAGATCTATGTCGCGGTAAAAGATCTGAAAATGTAACATTTTTCATCCAATTATTGGAAATGTCAAATTGTATGCCGGATTGTACATAAAATTGTCTAATGTATGGTCACCTTATGAGCTGCTTGCATCCTCCCAAGCAAATTACTTCCAAAGCAAAATGGCTAGTAAAAATACTTGTTTTTGCCTCCTATAGAATTATGAAATAAGGAAGAGAAAGGTTTTTTTTGCATTAGTGGTCCTTAAATTCGTGCTCTATTAACATGTGTGTCAACATGTCAAAAAGACAAGTCGAAACACATCCCTTAAGCTAGGTACACACCTAGCGATTTTTCCTCCTGACCGACCGTTCGATACTTTCGACCGGTCGGCCAGGAGGAAGAACTGTCGGTCGCGGCAAAGCAGCCGCATCCGACAGTTACCGCGACCGATCGTGCGGTCCATAGAGGACTCCACGATCGGATGAGGTTTTCCACCATGTCTGATCGTCCTTTCGTCCGATTCGGACAAACGATCGGTCGGACATGGCTGCATTTGGATGCGATAATTTCGGCCTGATCGACCGATACACTGAACTATCAGTCGATCGGACCGAAATATCTCATCGTGTGTACCCATCTTTAAGACTAGTTTCCATCCAATGTGCACACAGTTCACTGGTATTATCACAGTTGGTTTGTTAAGGCATGTTCACCCTTAAAAAAAAAATCTCTATTGTTAGTTACCTGCCCCCAACCCCAACAGTCAATTAGCATTCAATTAAAACTGTGACTGCTGACATCACAACCACAACTACTCCTTCCCTTCCTCTGCACACGCTCAAGCTTCTAAGAAGCTCAATGAGCAAAGGGAGGAGGCAGATACCTTTCCAGAAAAGAATACAACTTATCATTAAATATCTGGTTACAAATGCATGTAATAAACTGGTAAAAATAGCAATTGGGGTTGCAGACAGATAACTGACATTTTTTTTGTTTAATGGGTGGGCATGCCCTTTAATATGTTTAGGGGAAAGGCTCATGTAAAGTTTGCCATATATAGTAAGTGTGTGTGTCTCAAAATAGAATTTTACCACAAAGGAATAGTCTTGTATCTACTAATAAGAATATTACTGCAGTGAATATGACCGAAGTCTCTACTACTAGTAGCTCTTAATGGCTTAAAAGAAATCCTACTTACTGTTTCCACAACAAAACAATTAGTACATGTGACTTTGTAATACTCGACACACTTGTATAGACAATGTTTATTTTTTCTTTCACTCCAATGACTTTTTAAAAGCTTTTTCTGGAATACAGTGGAAGTCTAAACATAACCTACCATAATGGGAACCACAATGTGACTAGATAAATGGGTTACACATTGGTTACTGGAATGATACGGGGATTCCACATTCCTTCTTATCTTTGTAACATTCTACATTGTGTTTCATGACATGTTGATACTGCAAAGGACAAAAAAACACACTAGAAAATTGCAGATAATAACTATAGAACCTTGTATGACATGTAATGGGTTTAATTATTTGCACAATATTAGTAGAATAAACAAGATAAAAATTAGGTAAGAATTAATAAAAAAGAATGACATGACAAGTTCCCAGAGAAACCTTTCTAATCTATTCCGATCTAGTCACTTTTTTATCTACATAAATTGTATAGTGATGGACCCGAACTTTATGAGTTCAGACGAACTCGAACTATCCAAACTCACAGACTCACAGACCCTCAAATGTAGCCTTTGATTTCAGTAACCCTCAATGTATGTATGAGTTTATAGCCTTAAAATGTACCCCTTTGATTCAGTAACCCTCAAATGTATGTTAGATTAGAGCCTAGAACCTAGGAACCCCTCAATGTAATGTTAGATTTTAGAGTCAGAAGGTACGCTGGATCGGTAACCCACAAATGTAATGTTAGATTTTATAGCCGCGAATGTAGCCTTCGAATTCGGTAACCCTCGAATGTTATGTTAGATTTTATAGCCTTAGAATGTAGCCTTTGATTTCGTAACCCACAAATGTAATGTTAGATTTTATAGCCTTAGAATGTAGCCTTGATTTCGGTAACCCACAAATGATTGGAGATTTTAAGCCGCTAGAATGTAGCCTTTGATTTCAGAACCCACAAAGTAATGAGATAGCCTTAGCATGTAGCCGTTGATTACAGAACCCAAATGTATGTAGAGTTTATATGCCTTAGAATGTAGCCTTGATTTCGGTAACCCACAAAGGTAACTGTTTCAAGGTAAGCCTTAGAATGTGTAGCCGAGTGTCCGGTAAACCACCAAGTGTAAATGTAGAGGGTTTTATAGCCGTAGAGATGTAGCCTTTTCAGTTGGTAACCCACCAAGAAGGGTGAGTAGATTTTACCTAGAAGGCTGAGCCGGGTGAGGTCGGTAACCCACAAGGATTAGATGTAGATAGGGGAGGCCGTTAGAATGTAGCCGTGAGTTTCGGTACCCCACAAGTGTAACGTAGGAGTGTTAGAGCCTAAGATCGGTAGTCCTTTTGTTAGTGACAGCCCCAAATGTAAGGTAGAGTGTTATAGCCGTGAGAAATGAGCCCGAAGTCGGACCCCACCAATGAGAGGTAGATTATAGGAGGCCTTAGAAGGTACCGTTGATTGTCGGGTAACCCTCGAGATGGTTATGTAGATTTATGCCTAGACATGAGCCTGTGGAGGTTCGGAACCCACAAAATGGAGGGGAGAGGGAGAGGCGGAACTGGGAGCCGCGAATGCGGGAACTCGCGCATGTATGGGGAGAGGTGAGAGCCGGAAGGGACCGGGGAGCGGGAACCCCAAAGGGAAGGGGAGAGTGAGACGGAAAGGGACCGGCGACGTGCCGAAAAGCCCCAAAGGGAAGGGTGGTGTAGAGCCGGAGAATGGAGCCTGCGAATGCGGGAACCCGCTAAGGAATGGGCGAGAAGCTGCGAAGGATTTGGGGGGGGACCCGCGAAGGACAGCGCGGGAAACCGGACAATGGCGGAGCGTAAAAGAGTGTGACCAGGTTGGTGACTAGGGGTTTTTTAGATCCCCAGACCATGTCCCCGGGTCCACAGACATGTAAAGGAAGCGACCATTCTGGGATGGTATCTGGGTATTGGCCTATACGGTGGGCGAACGGGAGCGACCATGGACGGAAGGGGGGTGGTGGCCGATGGTCCAAACTGGAGGGAAGGTTTCAGAAACAACTGAAAGTCAGAAGGGCGGCATCGCGAAGGGAGGATAACGGGTTACTATGTTCTCCATGAGATCTGGTGGGTTTGCTTGTGGTTCACTGTCTGAGAGGGTACTTATGGGTGAGGCCCCACTTGAAGGCATGGTAACATGTTGCCTTTTTGCAGTGTATACCATGACTTATTTACTATGTGCTCTCTGTTCCAATACACATATGTATCTGACAAAAAATTGGGCACATATGTGCTGCAAAACAGATTAAAACCTTTCATACATTTCTGATGCCGCTGGTATAGATACTGATACTGCACCTTTGTGAATACAGCCTTGAATTCTTTCACAAGGCAATGGAACATAAGCAGCCCCTATACCAGTTGATGGCTGCAAGATGGAGAAGATCGATATTTCCCCAATTCAATGGGAAGTATCAAATGGACTACACTTGCACCATCTTTAACCAATTCCAGCTTGAGATACACTCAAGATATCGTGGCCGTTGATTGGATCAGCAGAACAATTTCCAACAGGTCTTATAAGCATTTTGGGCCATATTTAAAAAAACTGTCTCGGGCGGTATCATACGTTTGGGAAACCATGGGTAATCATTAATGTACAACTATGGCCGTAAATGTACGTCCACAATTGTACATTTACAGGTAAACAATTGTTATTACTACCATAACCATTCCATCCTTTAAGGTTGGAAGAAAAGAAGTTTCATCTTCAGGTTAGGAAAGGTTTCTTTACAGTGAGAATGGTGAAACTGTGGAACTGTCTTCCAGCAGATGTGGTAATGGCAAGTTCACTGAATAGCTTTAAAAGTGGGATAGATAAGTTTCTAAAACAAAAAAAATATTATGAATTACTGGTATTAATAGATATACTGTAGTTTTGGTTGGTACGGGGATACTATATAATATTGAGAATTACTGGTATTTATACATATACTGAAGTTATGGTTGGTACAGGGATACTATATAATATTGTGAATTACTGGTATTAATACATATACTGTAGTTCTGGTTGGTATGGGGATACTATATAATATTGAGAATTACCGGTATTAATACATATACTGTAGATCTGGTTGGTACAGGGATACAATATAATATTGAGAATTACTGGTATTAATACATATAATGTAGTTCTGGTTGGTATGGGGATACTATATAATATTGAGAATTACTGGTATTAATACATATACTGTAGTTCTGGTAGGTACAGGGATACTATATAATATTGAGAATTTCTGGTATTAATACATATACTGTAGTTCTGGTTGGTACGGGGATACTATATAATACTGAGAATTACTGGTATTAATACATATACTGTAGTTCTGGTTGGTACGGGGATACTATATAATATTGAGAATTACCGGTATTAATACATATACTGTAGTTCTGGTTGGTACAGGGATACTATATAATATTGAGAATTACCAGTATTAATACATATACTGTAGTTCTGGTTGGTAGGGATACTATATAATATTGAGAATTACTGGTATTAATACATATACTGTAGTTCTGGTTCGTAGGGATACTATATAATATTGAGAATTACTGGTATTAATACATTTACTGTAGTTTCTGGTTTGTTACAGGGATGCTCTATAATATTGAGAATTTCTGGTATTAATACATATACTGTAGTTCTGGTTGGTACGGGGATACTATATAATACTGAGAATTACTGGTATTAATACATATACTGTAGTTCTGGTTGGTACGGGAATACTATATAATATTGAGAATTACCGGTATTAATACATATACTGTAGTTCTGGTTGGTACAGGGATACTATATAATATTGAGAATTACCAGTATTAATACATATACTGTAGTTCTGGTTGGTAGGGATACTATATAATATTGAGAATTACTGGTATTAATACATATACTGTAGTTCTGGTTGGTAGGGATCGTATATAATATTGAGAATTACTGGTATTAATACATATACTGTAGTTCTGGTTCGTAGGGATACTATATAATATTGAGAATTACTGGTATTAATACATATACTGTAGTTCTGGTTGGTAGGGATACTATATAATATTGAGAATTACTGGTATTAATACATATACTGTAGTTCTGGTTGCTACAGGATACTATATAATATTGAGAATTACTAGTATTAATACATATACTGTAGTTCTGGTTGGTACAGGGATACTATATAATATTGAGAATTACTGGTATTAATACATATACTGTAGTTCTGGTTGGTACGGGGATACTATATAATATTGAGAATTACTGGTATTAATGAATATAGATCTGGCTGATCCAGGGATACTTTCCGATTGCCGTTTAGAGTCAGGAAGGAATTTCCCCCCCTTTTTTAGCTGGGTTTTTTTTGCCTTCCTCTGGATCAACTGTTAGGTAGAGTTAAAAAAAAAAAGGAAAAAAAAAAGAGGGTGAATAGGTTGGACTTGATGGACATATGTCTTTATTCAACCTTAATTACTATGTTACTATGTATTAGTAAAATACCCCAATGGTATTGTATGGGCGATTCTATGGGTTAATCTATGACCGCAATCGCAGATTTCTTATGGCGATCGTAAATTAACAATTGCCATAACAATCGCTGAGGTGCAGTATCGCTAAAAATCAATACAATGGCTTTATATGGCACTTTGTTACTAGACTGTATAATATTACCTGGCAGACTATCGAACCAAAGCCCCACACAGGCCATTTTTTTAAACAAAACACCCTGACAATTATGTCTTGAGTTGGCAGAAGGAATAAATTATTATATATAACATTAATTAAGTGTGTGTTACTAGCCAATTCCCCCAGTAAATAAATATTTGATTCTTAACTATCTTATCTAATTCTTTCTCTGGCCCATATCCAGTAGTAAAGTGCTAGGTGTATTTTGATAAACTTAACTCTTGCCTGATAGACAAATTGTAGGACAGTTTTATATACATATGTGACTCATAGCTTTACGGTAATGTGAGCACCAAAGCCCAAACTGTCCCTTAACAGATGATCAAACTGCCATTCTCTGTGGCAATCATAATCACAATAGTTTTTAATAGTTTGCCTTCCTTTCTCTCTTTTTATCCGCCTTATTGTCAGGTCACATACTAATATCTGTATTGTGCAGTAAACCCAGTGATTATCTGAACACTTGACAGATGGTAGGCTGTTAATTTGAAAGTACGAGGCAGCGATTGCCAGTACTGAGAATTGTGAAATGTCAAAAACTCAGTTCTGGCTATTCTGTTTTTCTTATATAACCACAATGTTTCAAAATAACCCCTTACGAACGTACAGTAGCATAATTATTGTGTGGATTCTTCATGTAAGGAAATATCTTAATGGCATTCAAAGTTAATACTGCCCCATGTGTTTTATATAGGAGGCAATTAATAACTTTTATATAGGAGGCAATAAATAACTGGATTAGTGCAACTCTAAATGGAAGATGGCCATTAGCAACATAACAATGGATGCTTTATGTATGGCGATTAGCAGGTTTCAATTTTCTATATTTATAAACAAAAACATTCATTTGTTTGACATGGTAGGAAGGAAGACCGAGTATCATTAAATTGTTTTGATTGAATCAGTCGAAGTTGATTTCCATTTACACCTCTATTTAAAGGGTATCTTTACTCTAAATAATCACATTTTCAGTGAACCTTCAGACACAGCACATCGTTTCTTTTAAAATGAGCCGACAATCACATCTCTGGCTGGAGCCTGTGAGAAATTACATTAGGGTGAATGTTCAAACTTCCTGCTTCCAGTAGGTGACATCACCTGACCTCTGTCTCTGCTCCAAAACTTTTTTAGATTTTAAATCTGAGCTGTAGATTCTGAGAAATCATCATTTGAAATCACAGCATTTACAGGGAAAGACTTGTCATTCCAGAAGCAGAAATTATAATATGTGAACCATCCCGGACCTCTTACTGGGATCTTTAGCTGCTTGCTAGCACACTTTCTGCAACATTTAAGAGAATCAGCAGAGAAAAGAAAGAAGGGGAGGGAGGGGAGATGTGTAAGCAGAGCAGTGTCCATGGTGAGGCTGTGCAGAGCTTATAAGTGTCGCAGACACTACAAGAAGGCAGTGAGTAAGGGGGGGGGGGGATAAGAAGCACTTACTAAACAGTAATAATTTAATGTCAAATCAAGCACAGATAAATATGTGAGTACCACCATTTTACTTCTCTCAAATTGTAGTTTCAGAAAATGTAAAGTTGTTTCAGTAAGTATAGTGACCCTTTAATAGAAAAGTTTGAAACCAGCGAGAAAATCTAAAAACGGTCTCATAGATGTCAACAAAAAAAAAATCCGAAAATTCTGAGTAAACAAAAGGTAGTAAAATTTAGAGTAGATAGTTTAGGCACCTGGGAAATGGTCAGGGGAACACAGGTTTTTTACCCAAATGTAAAAAAAATGAAAGTATCGAAACTATTTTCAAGGTTCCTGATCGTACTTTCTAGGGTTACCGAATTTACAAGGATACTTTAGAAAGTTAATGAAATTAGCCTTGTATGTTCAGTAACCCTAGAAAGTATGAACGGAAACTTGAAAATAGTTTCCGGCCATACTTTTGAGAGTAGTTTCGATAACACTTGAAAGTAGCTCCATGCTTTCGAGAATTGTTGAAAATGCAGAAGTTCAGAAATCTGAGAGTTCAAAACGGTTCTGATGGAACTTTTGGATTTCAGAACCTGAGTTGTGTGTCAGATCTCTGCTTGAGAGTGACGAGCAGGCTATCAGAATGAAGGTGGACAGGTCATCTGAAATCTGCTTAAGGTCGATAGTGCAAGGTGTGTACTTTCTGGTCGAATTTTCGATTTGCTATTGGTTGCACCATTGTGGAGCCGTTGACCAAGATGACAGACAGAATCTTAAGTAAGGGGAGATGAACAAGGGGGAGGAAGATTTTTGGGCGTTTCTGAATAATTGCAAGGCCAACGGTGATAATTTGTCAGCCTTGGAAATGCGCTACAATAAAGGGATGTTGGATCTGATGGTATTGTCTCTTTATTATACGTATGTGTACCCACTCTTTTTTACACACACTAACGATAATGGGATGTTGGATCTGACGGTATTGTCACTTTATTATAAGTGTGTGTACCCACTCTTTTTACACACTCTAACGATAAAGGAATGTTGGATCTGACGGTATTGTCACTTTATTATAAGTGTGTGTACCCACTCTTTTTACACACACTAACGATAAAGGGATGTTGGATCTGACGGTATTGTCACTTTATTATAAGTGTGTACACCCAATCTTTTTACACACACTAACAATAAAGGGATGTTGGATCTGACGGTATTGTCACTTTATTATTATTATTATTTACTTATTACTATAAGTGTGTGTACCCACTCTTTTTCAACAGATGTGCTAGTGACACCTAAAGGGCAAATCATTAAAATGTAATGACATAAAAGCCCTGTAATGTTTTTGCAACTTACCACACATGTTCCCATTCTATGGTTAATCCATTGTTGGAACAGGTGTAGGTTAGTTCCGGTCCTTGATTTTATTGTTGCCCTGTATACAGTATCTTTAGTAGTGATTTCTCTTTGTATATAGATCTGCTGATTTCACATTTAATTTAAATGTTTCCCCATTGTTTGTTCATTATATTGTGTATTTCTCTGGCTTTACAAGATAAGGGAACAGGCGGCGGGTTATGTAAGTGTAAAGAGCCCACAATGCCTTTATTTCCAGTAATAAATCACTTAGGGCTCAATTAAATTAGGTGAGATGATTTAGACTGAGTTCTAATAGGTTATTACGTTTGGAAAGAGAGAAAATAGAGGTTTCTTCACGGTTTGCAGTTTAACCCGCACAACGGAGAAAACTCTCCAGTGAACAAGACATAAACCAAGTCACATAATCGGGAAATATTACGTTGTTTTGGTAAATGAAAGCATTAATAACGAAACATTTGAACAATGGAATTCGGGGAACTTGTGCATATTATATATTATTTAACATTTATTTTTAGAGTTCTGGACTTTAGATATCAGCGTATGATTGTTTAACATGTGAGGAACCCCTCCCTGACCTTTTCTTAAAAAAAATAACTGATGTCTTTGTAGAAGGAAGTTTCAGGAAGTTCCAAGAGATCCTGACGGTGAATGTTTATCGGCCTCAGGGATGTTAGGAACTGCGGTACACACTGTAACGATAAAGGGGGGATTCATTCAGATCCTACAGAATTGGACCTTTATCGTTAAAGTGCAATGTGAAAGTCAAAAGAGGATCCTGCACACTTAAACTGAAAGTTACAGCAAAGTATTGGGTGCATCCAGAACTGTAGCCAGCAACAAACATACAAGACAAAAGGAAAACTGGGCACACCAGGCTTAAAAACAGACTACCTATTTAATTTAGTGACGTTTCGGTGACGTTTCCTTTGTCTGAAGAAGGTGTCACACGGCACTGGAACCTCACTATATCACTAAGTCTCTTTTCAAGCCTGGTGTGCCCAGTTTTCCTTCTGTCCTTTATCGTTAAAGTGGGCGCTTTGCTGTCCCATGGTCTCCAATGAATGTTGAGAAATCCCATTGTAGAAATCGGTACTCAGGCTTCAACACGTTATCAAAACTGGTCAGCCTCAAAGGCACACTAAATGACTGCTGCATATGTTTTCAAAAAGTAACAATTTGATATGAGGTTTGGGGCATGAAGACCAGCCAAATAGATGATTTAAAAGTGAAACTATGGTGCAAGGACCATTGAAAAGAACAAGTCTAAGATGACGTCTCTAGCTGCTGGGAATCTAAAAGTAATAGGCTTGTACAGTTAAAATTCCTGGTCTGCACTCTCTCTCTCTCTAAAGGTTCGTACACACGTGCCATCGCGGGTGCTGACCGACGACGCACAAAGTGTACGAACGGCTGTTTAGGCTGATAATCGGCCCTTGTATGGGCACTTTATTGGCTGAAATGGCAGTTTATTCGGGGTTCGTTGCCTGACCGGCTGTCGGATCTCCGAACAAGCGGATGTTTTGGCCCATAAAATGCCCATACACGGGCCGATTATCGGCCCGCGATCCCACGTGTGTACAAACCTTAAGTCACTGTGACAGCACACAATGAGCTGTAGAGCTCACAGACAACAACAAAAAAGCAATCATTTATAAAGCTAGTTACAGGCCTGCTTTCCTCAGCCATGGGATGAGGGACATTTTTCTTTTCAGAATTGTGGCTATCTTTAATAATGATGAATTTCGGGACAGGGCTTGTGACATGGCTGATGGTGTGGCAGGTCCCCTCTGTCCTAGCAGTAGAATTCATGTGAGCATGCTTAAGGAAGTGGAGCAATTGGGCTGGTGATGTCACAGCTCACAGTGGAAACAGGAAGCACCACCTCTTATACTGCTACATATTTGGATATATTACAGGTAGAAGCATGGTCCTAGATTAATTTTAAAGGTAGGAGTGTGCTCTTTTTAATAGATAGCACTTGTATGGAGACCACAGTTTTCCTTTAAAATGGGATTCCCTGAGAACTGGTAAATCCTGTTTTCTTTTTACACAGAGAATATACTGTAATGTACATCATTTTACACACTGTACTGTCGCCTACAGCTGCTTTTTAGAAGTGGTCCATAGAATAGGAGTTCGGTTCCATTTTCTGATATCGTCTGAATTTTGGGTTTTTTTTTATTTAACAGGGAAGAGCAGTTGACACAAAATAGAAAAACAAATCCCTCCTTTTTCTTATAGCATTTACATCTTAATCTATTACTTAACGCATACAAGCTTAATTAATAAGAGGTGCAAACATCTGAGCTGGTAATTTGCCTCAACAAACCTTTTTACTGGTCTACTACAGTTAGAAAACATTTGAAAACATCTGATTGGTTGCTGCAGATTAAAGCTAGGTACACACCTAGCGATTTTTCCTCCTGAGCGACCGTTCGATACTTTTGAACGATCGGCCAGGAGGAAGGACTGTCGGTCGCGGCAAAAGCAGCCGCGTCCGATAGTCACCACGACCGATCGTGCGGTCCATAGAGAACTGCACGATCGGACGAGGTTTTCCCCCCTGTCCGATCGTCCTTTCGTCCGATTTGGACGAACGGTCGATCGGACATGGGCACATTCGAATGCGATAATTTTGGTCCGATCGACCGATACACTGAACTATCGGTCGATCGGACCAAAATATCTAATTGTGTGTACCCTGCTTAAGAAAATAGGTCTATTTTTGCACCTCTGATTAAAGGGCATGTCCAAAAAATACTGGCCACATGTCTGTTACCTGCCCCCAACCCCAACTGATATATTCAGCACATTTATTAGATGTATTATTAATCAGAATCAGAGTATAAGCATTGCCTCCATCCTGGAAGAGTAAGCTGGCCTCTCCTTTCATGCAGTCAATCAAGGGTAGGGCTGGTGACATCACAACCAATTATCGACTGCTGGTACCCCTGCTGCCTCCTCTGCACATGCTTGAGCTTATAAGAAGCTTTCAAAAAGCTCACTGAGCAGAGGGAGGAGGCAGATACATTTTATAGAGCAAAAGATAACTGACAGGCAGATAACTAATGAGTCATCAGTTTTTGGTTTTTAGGGACATACCCTTTAAGCCCCATAATTCTGCGCTCTCTATTTAATATATCTATTTACCCCAGGCTCTGTGCAAAAGAACTAACAATCAACTATTTTATCACTTACAATATCAGTTTGTAACTTTACTGTTTTTCTTTTTCTATAGAGCGAACAACCAACCAAAAGAAAGTTCAGGCAATTCCATACCTTGTTTCAACTTTCAATGTGTTTTTTTATGAAATTCTCAATTGCTCACAAGTAAATTAGTGTTGTCTTGGTTGCTGATTCTCCTCTTGTCATTGTCGTCTGTGTCTGGGAGGAATTTTCAGTTATTTCCCCAAGCTAGACTTGAATGAGGAATTAGGTCATTAGCCAAGGATGGCTATGAAGGACAAAAGTAAACAGGAGAAACACTTGCCACAATGATGTTTGTGAAGATTCTGATTCATCCAGGTCATGGTATATTTGTAATATTCATCCATCCAGGTCACGATATATCTGTAATATTCATCCATCCAGGTCATGGTATATTTGTAATATTCATTCATCCAGGTCAGGGTATATCTGTAATATTCATCCATCCAGGTCATGGTATATCTGTAATATTCATTTATCCAGGTCATTGTATATCTGTAATATTCATTCATCCAGGTCATGGTATATCTGTAATATTCATCCATCCAGGTCATGGTATATCTGTAATATTCATTCATCCAGGTCAGGGTATATCTGTAATATTCATCCATCCAGGTCATGGTATATCTGTATATATTCAGCCATCCAGGTCACGGTATACGTAATATTCATTCATCCAGGTCAACGGTTATCTGTAATATTCATTCTTCCAGGTCACGTATATCTGTAATATTCATTCATCCAGGTCACGGTAATCTGTAATTTCATTCATCCAGGTCATGGTATATTCGTAAATTCATCCATCCAGGTGATGGTATATCTGTTATATTCATTCTCCAGTCACGGTATATCTGTAATTTCATTCTTTCATGTCACTGTATAATCTGTAATATTCATCATCCAGGTCATGGTATATCTGTAATATTCATTCATCCAGTCCATGGTATATCTGTAATATTCATTCATCCAGGTCATGGTATATCTGTATATTCATTCATCCAGTCATGGTATAATCTGTATATTCATCATCCAGGTCATGGTATATCTGTAATATTCACCATCCAGGTCATGGTATATGTGTAATATTCATTCATCCAGGTCGTGGTATATCTGTAATATCATTCATCCAGTCATGGTATATCTGTAATATCATCATCCAGTCACGGTATATCTTAATATTCATCCATCCAGTCATGGTATATCTGTAATATTCATTCACCAGGTCATGGTATATCTGTTAATATTCATTCATCCAGGTCATGGTATATCTGTAAATATTCATCATCCAGATCATGGTATATCTGTAATATTCATTCATCCAGGTCATGGTATCTGTAATATTCATTCATCCAGGTCATGGTATATCTGTATATTATCCATCCAGGTCATGGTATATCTGTAAAAGTCATTCATCCAGGTCATGGTATATCTGTAATATTCTCCATCCAGGTCATGGATACTGTAATATCATTCATCCAGTCATGGTATATCTGTAATATTCATCCATCCAGGTCATGGTATATCTGTAATATTCTTCATCCAGGTCATGGTATATCTGTAATATTCATTCATCCAGGTTCTGGTATATCTGTAATTTCATCTATCCAGGTCGTGTATATCTGTAATATTCATTCATCCAGGTCATGGATATCTGTAATATTCATCCATCCGGTCACGTATATCTGTAATATTCATTCATCCAGGTCATGGTATATCTTATATACATCCATCCAGGTCACGGTATATCTGTAATATTTATCTCCAGCGGTCATGGTATATCTGTAATATTCATTAATCCAGGTCATGGTATATCTGTATATTCATCCAGCCAGTCACTATATATCTGTAATATTCATCATCCATGTCAGGTATACTGTAATATTCATTCATCCAGGTCATGGATATCTGTAATATTCATTCATCCAGGCCATGTATATCTGTAATATTCTCCATCCAGGTCATGTATATCTGTAATATTCTTCCATCCAGGTCATGGTATATCTGTAATATTCATCCATCCAGGTCATGGTATATCTGTAATATTCATCCATCCAGGGTCACGTTATATCTGTAATATTCATTCATCCAGGTCATGGTATATCTGTAATTTCATTCATCCAGGTCATGGTATATCTGTAATATTCATTCTCATCCAGGTCACGGTATATCTGTAATAGACCTTCATCAGGTCATGGTATATCTGTAATATTCATCCATCCGGTCACGGTATATCTGTAATATCATTCATCCAGGTCACGGTATATCTGTAATATTCACCATCCATTCACGGTATAATCTGTATAACATCATCCAGGTCATGGTGTATCTGGTAATATTCATCCATCCAGGTCACGGTATATCTGTATATTCATCATCAAGGTCATGGTATATCTGTAATATTCATCATTCCAGGTCATGGTATATCTGTAATATTCATCCATCCAGGTCACGGTATATCTGTAATATTCATTCATCCAGGTCATGGTATATCTGTAATATTCATCATCCAGGTCACGGTATATCTGTTATAATTCATTCATCCAGGTCACGGTATATCTGTAATATTCATTCATCCAGGTCACGGTATATCTGTAATTATTCGTATTCATTCATCCAGGTCATGGTATATCTGTAAATATTCATTCATCCAGGTCATGGTATATCTGTAATATTCATTTCTCCAGGTCTGTTTATATCTGTAATATTCATTCATCCAGGTCATGGTAATCTGTAATATTCATTCATCCAGGTCATGGTATATCTGTAATATTCAATATTCCATCCAGGTCATGGTAATCTGTAATATTCATTCATCCAGGTCGTGGTATATCTGTAATATTCATTCATCATCCATCATGTATATCTGTAATATTCATCCATCCAGTCACGGTATATCTGTAATATTCATCCATCCAGGTCATGGTATATCTGTAATATTCATTCATCCGGTCATGGTATATCTGTAATATTCATTCATCCAGGTCATGGTATATCTGATATTCATCCATCCAGATCATGGTATATCTGTAATATTCATTCATCCAGGTCATGGTATATCTGTAATATTCATTCACAGGTCATGGTATATCTGTAATAATTATCCATCCAGGTCATGGTATATCTGTAAAAGTCATTCATCCAGGTCATGGTTTATCTTAATATTCTCCATCCAGGTCATGTTAATCTGTAATATTCATTCATCCGGTCATGGTATATCTGTAATATTCATCCATCCGGTCATGTTATCTGTAATATTCATTCATCCAGGTCATGGTATATCTGTAATATTCATTCATCCAGGTCATGGTATATCTGTAATATTCATCTATCCAGTCGTGGTAATCTGTATATCATTTCATCCAGGTCTGGTATATCTGTAATATTCATCCATCCAGGTCACGGTAATATCGTAATATTCATTCATCCAGGTCATGGTATATCTGTAATTACATCCATCCTCCAGGTCCGGTATATCTGTAATATTTATCCATCCGGTCATGGTATATCTGTAATATCATTAATCCAGTCATGGTATATCTGTAATATTCATCCATCCAGGTCACGGTATATCTGTAATTCATTCATCCATGTCAGGTATATCTGTAATATTCATTCATCCAGGTCATGGTAATCTGTAATATTCATTCATCCAGGCCATGGTATATCTGTAATATTATCCATCCAGGTCATGGTATATCTGTAATATTCTTCCATCCAGGTCATGGTATATCTGTAATATTCATCCATCCAGGTCATGGTATATCTGTAATATTCTCATCCAGGTCACGGTATATCGTAATATTCATTCATCCAGGTCATGGTATATCTGTAATATCATTCATCCAGGTCATGGTATATCTGTAATATTCATTCATCATCCAGGTCACGGTAATATTCTGTAATAGACATTCATCCAGTCATGGTTCTGTAAATATCCATCCAGGTCCGTATATCTGTAATAGTCTCTCCAGGTCACGGTATATCTGTAATATCATCCATCCAGTCACGGTATATCTGTAATAACTTCACCAGGTCTGGTATATCTGTAATATTCATCCTCCAGGTCACGGTATATCTGTAATATTCATTCCATCCAGGTCATGGTATATCTGTAATATTCATTCATCCAGGTCATGGTATATCTGTTAATTATTCATCCATCCAGGTCACGGTATATCTGTAATATTCATTCATCCAGGTCACGTATAATCTGTAATATCTGTAATATTCATTCATCCAGGTCATGGTATATCTGTAATATTCATTCATCCAGGTCATGGTATATTTGTGGTATTCTGTCAACAGGCCTTGAAGTTTAGTTATTGAAGAAGGATAAAGCTTCTAATTGAATACAACAGATTTGCACAATAAATAAAATAATTTTTGTGGGTTATAAAAGCAATAAAATATTTTGGTGCTTCTTACTATGCTGCTACAATGTAAAAATTAATTTGTGAGCGTTACTTTATTATGGGACAAGGGTAAGGCAAGGGATGGTGGTTGCAGCACGCCTTGATTCAATAGACAGTAAGTTTTTAGTTCATTGCGTTGGGTGCACTTTGCTATTTCCAGAAACCGGGTAATATGGGATTTATACTTATCTGGGCCATAGCGCATCTATTTCATCAACTCCATAATTGTGTAGGTCCTTGTAAAGTAGAAATTTTTCTGAAAGTCTCAAAATGTTGTTTTTATTCCTTATTCAAATTATACCTTTGGTTAATTCAGGAATAATTAGTATTCAAAAAAAGATTTGTTTATTCAGCCCATAAAAATGACAGTGCCACTTAAAGTTTAGAATAATAAATGTATCCTATAGAGGAGCCCTCAATGTAAAATAGTTTCTGTTCACTTAAGCTCCTTGACAGTCAAACCGTTGTGTTGAGCTATTTAATTGGGCCTTGTTATCTCTGTCATATGGATCATTGTTTTAAAATCCTGAAACATACTAAAAATTAGGTCTTTAGAGAAGTAAGTTTCACCAGCCCCTTCACCTCCTCTAAAGGCTACAATGTCACATATCAAAGCCATTATGGACGGCTCTTGAAGAAGATAGTGTTACAATGAACTAGTTCAAGATGACATAGAGTGTTCTGTGGAAGCATCTTCCAGGCAATGTGCCATAAATTGGAGGCCATGAACATTAAAAATCATTGTAATAAAATGAATGTTGTAACAAGTGAACTAGGCATTTCGCTGATACACATTCTATGATTATCCATAAAAGTGGGTCAGAAAGCCTTTTGTCGGCAACACAGTAACAAGAGTTGGGAAAAAATACATAAATGATCCATTGTCACTTTGGATAAAATGTCAGTTTATCACCATGACCCTGAATCTAAAATAAAATTCCATCCAATGCATGTTACTTGAGCTCGAAAAGACACATCAGCAGTTTTCTGGAATACCAAGGGTGTACTCTGATTTTGGTATTTATGACACACAAGCCATACTTCTCTGGAGAAACATCTTCTTCTACCACGTAGCTATCCTACACAGGCTTCAAAGAGAAATGTCATGGGAAACTGTCCACAGGCATGTTGCTGATTCACAACAATTCACCATATAACACATCTTTAAAATCAATGGCTGCTCTCAGGAAATGTGGCTTCAAAGTGCTTATCCCTCCAACATTGACATTTAAAGGAACAATACAAATCCTTCTATTTCAAGGGAATTAAATCATTGGTTGGGAAATGTACTAAGTGGGTTAAGTCAGTCGGGATTATGTAAGGTGGTTTTCTACCATATGATTTTGTTTTCATAAAAACATAGGTAGATTAGTAAACCCCCCTCTTAGATCTATATACATTCATTATATACCATGAATTAGCTTATCTAATAGGGATCTCCCATAACAAAGTGCCTAATTATTTACAAACTTATTTTTAAGAATCAATTATGGTATCAGACTGAGGCTAATTGTTTATGATCAGAAGCAGAATAAACATTAACTAAAACAGCAAAAATATTCTCACCGTCTGCCAAACAATTAGAAATTCACCAGTCTTGGTCAAAAATGCAAATTCTATTATTTGGAACACAAAGTCTCTACTTCGGAGGTATTCTATGAGAGTAATGCCAGAGATGACAGAATACATTTTCTGGCAGAATCTCCATGATACAACGTTTGTTTTGGGTAATAGAAGACAAATTGTACGCTAAATACATGTAGCTTAGGTTTACTCTGTAAAACTACCCAAATGATTGAGTGCACAAAGCAGCATGCTCTGATCGGTGCACACAGTGTAATTACAGTATAACATCAGAATTGTTCTTGACTGCCTAATGTCAATATGTCTTTTTATAAATAGGCCTCATAGTTCTTTGTTTAAAAGGTTCAACACAATCCCTTTAAATTTCATTTTCTTCTATAGCTTTTGTAAAGGTTTATTACATTAGATGACTTTTCTTTCTAAAGAGGATCTACTAGCTGATACAAGAGGTGGTTCCAGTGGCATAGCATAGCCCAGGGATGAATGGGGCCCAGTTCTTGTGGTAATGGGCCTGCCACTGGGAATGGGGAGGGGGGTCAGATGTGACTGGTAAGAACTCTCCACCCTATGATGATGAAAGGGGGGGATGGCAGTAACACCAAAAAAAAAATCCAAAAGGTATCCAGTATTAATATGTTTATATTCATTTTTGGTTTATTCCTAGGTTATTCATAGATTGTTTACATAGAATAGGAAGAGATGGTGTTAATAAGAAAAAGACATGAAAAATAAAGCTACTTCTCCTTGGGCAGAATACTGATAAGAAGATCACTCACTGTGAAGACAAAGCACTCAATGAACACCTCGTATTACCTACTTCTTAATTGTATGGGAAAAAAATGTCAGTACAGGAAGAATTTAATGATTTATGGCATGAAGATACACCGTGGCACTACTGTATCCTCGTGTCCTTGAGTGAGGATATTTCTTTGTTAAAGTATAAAGAAAGGCCATATATCCATCATTTCAAAAGAGAAGAATTTACTATTATATCTAGAGAAAATTAATGTAAGATTACTGTTATTGTGATATACTTCTCTTGGCAGAACTTTAAAAAGAAAAAAGACACTTAAATGTCAACAAAAGCAAATTTGCATATGGTTAGTCTGACAGCTCTTTCGCAGATGCATGGGAGAAAAATTCTAGACTTGACCTGGCTCCATCACTCATGTGCACAAGATTATGAGATGCTATGCAAGAGGTCAGCCATTTTGAATGCATAACACAATTCACATCTTAATGGTTTAAAAACATTACTGTACTAGTTGTAGTTTTGGCAGAAAATACAGGGATAATACAGTAATTTACCGTGCATGGAAATAAAATGTTTCAAATACAAAATGCTGTCTCATTATTTGACTGTGGTTGGCTTTAGAAGGAAGTGGCCTTCTTGTTGCTTATGATTTGTCCTTCTGTTTCTCCATTTATCTTACCAGAAGAATTCACAATGTACCATAACAGGATTTAGCATACATGGGTTTAGCCTTAAGCTTAGAGGAGTGCTGCTACTTTGGGCTGAAACCTGTGATAGGCTTGCTGTGGCTCTATAGCCCCCTTCTTGTCAAAGATCATATATGGCGCTAACAATTAAAAAGATAATTATCTTGAAAAATGTTAGCTTTTGTAAAGATTAAAGTGCATGTTTACCCCCAAAGCCACAACAGTTAAAGCGCTGACAGATGTGGGAATAATCAGTTATGCAGCAAAATGTTCTTCTCCCCCTTGCTTCTTAAAAGGTTTCTGCCTCCTCTCCAACCTCTTTAACAAGCTCATACATGCTCAGAGGAGACAGCTAGGGTATAGCATTAATTCATTAGCTATGATGTTATCTGTCACATCCATGACTGGCAGCTGCTAACTGGAAGAACCAAGAAGCATAAACTGTGGTAACAACACCAGGCAGCATTTCAGGTTAGTCTTACATCTCTCTTTCTAACTATTGCAGTTTTAGGGTTTGATGTGGGGTTTACCTATATGCAATTTTTTCATTTGAGGGGTTTAGTTGCCCTTCAAGGCAACAATCATGTATTCTGGATTGCTGTCTTATCTTAATCAAAAAATATATTTTGGCTTCAGTTGGCCTTTAAATGTTTTATATA